>JAAAKL020005779.1:0-18848 GCA_010016065.2 Carybdea cf. marsupialis auct. non (Linnaeus, 1758)
TTGCATGTCGTGCTTCTCCGATACGTGTTGCTGTTGTTTTGCTGTGCAAAATGAATTTGCTGCACATGAGTGAGGCTTCACTCTCGTCACAGGGGAATGGTCGAAGTTAGCCCTCCAGTTTTCTTTAAACTCAATGGTGTGAACTGTGTTGCAATGCATGATTTCATAGGGCCTCGAAAACTCTTTTGGTCCAGGGCCCACACCCTCTAAAACCACCACTGGTTGTACACTGTAAACATATGGTTATTTGTATCTTTACAAATTTTGAAATTTGTTGTTATCCAGTAGATTTATACCTTGATACCTTGACTATGCCTATAGATAGCTTGATTTTCAAGTACCATCATTCACTAATTTTTATAAAAGTTTATCTTGATAACATCAATTTTTGTATATACATTTATCTGATATCAGATGAAGGAAGTTAAATTCTGAAAGCTTGCCATGAGCAAGAGCCAGATTTTTCTGTTAATTTTATATATATTTTAGTAATGGCATTTATATCTGTTTTTAGTTATCTATCCACATACATGTATCTATAAGTAATACTTATTTACCTATAATGCTCTGCATTTATACATTGAGCACTCGTGTGGATGGTTATTAACGTCAGAGATTTCTCATATATAAGGGGAATAGTGTTGTAATTTTTAACAGATCTGACTAAGTTAACCGTATGCTAGCCATTTTAAATGATACCAATGAGTTTCTTAAGTTATAGTAGACCAGTATTAGCAGGGAAGGTTAGTTACAGATGTTTTGAAGGAAACTTTAAACTTCATGTAAATTAGACAATGACAGTAATATCTTTCCCATTGGCTCTCAACCAGCCAGAATTTATTGCCTTCCTAAGATGCATAGGGTTATGAATAGCAGCTTTACACCACCATATTATCCTATCCTTTTCTCCTTAGGCATATACTATTACCAATAAGGCAACAACCTAGGCACCTTACTTATTCCTATAATACTGGTACCTAAAGATTTTATTGCTACTGACAGGTTTGCTCTTGTTTAGGAACTCCAGTTCCAGTAGTTTCATTTGTGGTCTTGTTCAGCTTATATACCACTCAAGGAATCAGCTGATTTAGCTGTAACATACATTTTAAACCATAACCCCCAATTCACCACTCTAAATGATCTTGACCAGTTGTTTTCTTCTGCTAATGCCCAAACACATTTTCTTTATGGCGGTATGTTCTATGACCTACTAATGGAGAATCCATGGGCTTGCCTCTTGGACCTGTGTTAGCCAACCTTATTATGGGGCACTGTGAAAGAACTTGGCTAGCAAAGTACCAGGCCTCTGCAGTTCCATTTTACTGACAATATGTTGACAATGAGTTTTGCTATTTTAATACAGAAAATGATGCCAAGTGTTTCTTTCATTGTTTAAATAAGCAGCACCCTAACATTCAGTTTACTTTGGAAAGCGAAGGAATTGAAGGTGGTAACTTAACTTTTCTTGATCTAATAGATCAACAACAGTGACCCCTTAACCACTGCCACTTCCACCTATCTCAAAAGTGCATGTACTGGTATGCTGAACAATTTCTTGAGTTTTAACACATACAAAGCTAACGCATCTACCACTGGTCAAAATGTTTAAATCAAAGCTGCCACCCCTCTTTACATTGAGTTGCATTATTCATGCCATGCTAACTATACTAGATGCGAATCATCAGTCTTAACAAGGAATTTTGCAAGGATATAGATATAAAACTAGGTTTCAGTACATTTAAGACTGGCAACTTTTCACTACCAAGTATCATGTCCCTTTATAACTCCACCCATGCATTGTCTACAAATTTATTTGTGTTTGATGTATTTCCACTTAAATAGACAAAGGCAGCAGGCATTGGAAAATGTGTGTTGGGGAACATCTATATAAGAGCATGAATTCCCATGTTTTTTAATATTTGGAGGCTTCTCAATCATACGATGATACTTACTTACTGCTGGGTTAACATTCTCTTTCTCCAGCAGCTGGGGTTTGACACCTTTTTGTCACCCTTTTGATTGCTGATCTCCATGCAACTCAATTATCTGTTAGATCCTCTGTTATATTGAGAACTAATATATCAGTCTTTGTGTTGTCCATCCAACCCTTTTTTGGTTGACCACACTCCAAACCATCTCAGCCTTTCAGGTCTCAAGATATCTTCTAGGGAGGTGATAACAAGAAGGCCCCATAGATCAGACGGTGGTGTTTTACCAGATATCTTACAGGAGCAAACAAACCTGACCATGGCATTATTATGTTTTATCAACCGATTAGTATCTGCAATGGTAGGAGCCCAAGTTTCACAAGGATGAAACAGAACTCCGTGGACACCAGCGATGAAGCCATGCCCACGAGATTTTAAACATATCCCTCTATTAGCCTATATAGGAAGGAGCTCCATAAAGTTTTTCCATGCTGACTGCACCCTGGAAGTTATAGTATCTGTGTACCCCCATTACCACCAACCACATCACCAAGATTACAAAAGGTAGGTACGGTTTCCAAAGAAGTGCTATCAAGCAAATACCTTTCTGGAGCTGAGGCTGGCTGGAACACAGAAATTTATGCATCATCTGCTCACACTCTGCCCTTTATACCTAAACACTGTTTATGAACCCAGTGCTCACCAGTGGAACAGAAGATGGAATTATTTCCCACACCTTTGTGACAGACAGCACGAGGCCACTAACCAGCTTTCTGGCATTCATTTTAACCAGATTTGCAGTGTAGGATCTTCGTTTTTTTGTCATGTTTACACACAAGCCTTTGCACTCAATGTTTACGTTCCATGATGCAAGTTAACTCATAAGCTTCAAAGGTGAATTAGCAGTGATGGCAAGATCGTTAGCATAGAGGAGGTCCCCACAGATAACAAGTGCGAAATTCTTCAAATATATTTATCAAAAGAAGGGGGCAAAGTACTGAGCTCTGGTGAACACCAACATCAATTAGGAAATATTCAGTGTATTTACCATGACATAACATGCTTCTTACACATGACAATGATGTATTATACATTGCTTGCACTGTACTCACTATCCTTTCATCGATTTCCTAATTTGCGCATAGACCACCACAAAACCTTTGAGCTTCTCTTGGAGTTGCCATAAATTAAAAATGGCATCCATAATACCTCAGTGCCTGGCATAAAGCCAAACTGCATGTCATGTATGGAGATTTGAGACCTGATTAGAACCTCCAATATTTTCCCAAGACCTTCTGAAATACTTCCAGGAGCTTCAGGCCCAGGGTGGCTACCATGATCAAGTGAGTCACTGTTTCCTTTAAACAAGTAGATGATGAAATACTGTTTCCACTCATCTGAGACAGAATAATGTTTGATAATGAGGTTCATCAGTTTACTCAGGTGAGGGACAATATAGAGTCACCTGCAGTTTTAACCATTTCAGCTACAATGCCAGTTGGGCCTGCGGATTTGCCAGATTTCAAGTGGTTAATTGCTGCAGCTATCATGCCATCATCAATTTGGATAACTGGCCCTATAACTAGGTCAACATCTGTCAGGGTTGAGTCATCCCAGGTGAGCTCTGCATTCAGAAGCCTATGGTAGTATTCTTGTCATGCCAATTGCTTTCCATTACCATCATAAACAATGTTTCCTTGAACATTTCAAACACATTTTTCAATAACTATATCTTGGTTCTCTGATTTCAGCTGACATGCCATCTTAAAATCATGATTCAGTTTGTCTTTCTCACAAAGGTTGTTAAAAAAAGTTTCCGAGGCGGCTTTCTTTGCAAGGTAAATCTTGTGTTTAGCATTGCACTGTGCAGGAGGATAGGGTTTTATCAGACCTCCCTTCTTCCAGATCTTCCACAATTTCCTCTTTTTTATTGCAGAGTCAACCTTTTCACATCACCACCAGGTTTCCTTGTGGTTTTGTTGAGCCTTAATCCAGCCACATGTTGCATAGAATGTCTCAAGGATGCAGGATTTTATGTTAGTCAATGTAGTCTCTACATCATCAGTGTTAGAAAACTTGGTAACAGCTTCATGTATTTAGTGTTGGTACTCTTCAATTGCAGATTTGTTCAGTTTCCAGATACGTCTGTGAGCAGACAGGAGCCTAGGTTTTACTTTAGACCTGTTTATGTATGTAACAAAGTCTATCAAATGCCAATCTTGGATCTAATATTCACCTTTGATGTCTTGCAACAGTTCTTGTTAGAGCAAGGTATTGGTAATGCAACAAAAAATCTTTGTGTTCAGTCAATGCCATGATGACCAAGTTCTCCTTCTCATGACTGACAATCTCCTCCTACTCAAATCCTGATATTACTTAACAAGATGTGTTTAACACTATGTTGAATGGTAGAAGTGACTTAGGTTTTGAAGATGGTTACAAAAGTTTCATCTATCTAGAGCCATCCGTAGTTGGATTTTAAGAGCCAGTTACAATGCTGCCTTTGTTTTGTTCAAGAAGATCATTGATTTACTATGATGAACGTGTAGGTACAAGATACTTCCAAGGGACCTATCAATTATGGCAAAGCAACACATTTTCTAAAAATTTGAGTGGGGAGGGCTTGTGGCAATCCACTAATATGTTTTGTAACAATGAGCAAAAAGCACTACATCCATCACCCATAAGATCTCTTTGGTAGCTGCAACAATCTGCCAAGAGCAAATGCTATCGTGACCTACCCCAAAGTCAGTGCACATTGATTTATTGCAATTGGACTCATAGCTTATGCCCTTGTAGTTACTACCATTCTTAGTCAGAATGGACCTTGGAGCTTTGATGACCATAGTGGTAGTTCCACATTCCCTAGAGCTTCAGTTCTTCCAACCAAAGCATCATCAGTGTGCAATTATTATGGCATAATATGTATGAATAAAAGAGAAAGATTGCAGTTAGCCCTCTGTAGATCATTAGAGTATACTTGATCATAAGATTTCTTTTGGGTAGACAATTGTTCATAACTGAGAGAAAGAGACAATTCCTCCCTCAAACTGCTAAAACTGGTGGAAGAAGACGACTTCTGTTTGCCATTAACTTTAAACAAGAGGGAAGAGACTACTTCTTATTGACTCTAGTACATATAACTGATTGCCACATATACCAAACATAGTATGGAGAGACCATTTTCGCTTCAAGATCTAAAACCCTGCTCCTGCTCCCTTTATTTTGTTTTAGCCATAGTCAATCATAAGATAAGATGAAGGCATGTTAAACTTTACTATATTGTTGCTTTCTGATTGGTGTGTAAAGTAAGTGATGACCTGAAGACCTGAAATAATTTATAAAACTTTCTTCAACCATTTCACATCATTTTGCACCTTAGTTTGATTTATTGTTGTATTGATACTGATCATGATCATTTTTTCCAGGATATGCTTGTCAACATGGAATGTTCATGGGCGGCAACCAGGAGATGAGGACCTCCATGAGTGGCTGAACCTTTATGAGCAAAGTGTTCCAGATGTCTGTGTGATTGGGTAAATAAAGTACTGATTTGTTTGTATATATTTAGAAGGGGGGCTCTTAAGAAGTAACCCAGGAATGTATGTTGCTGGGTGAAAATACCTTGATAAAAAGCCACACTTAGAAAAAGGGTACAAATACATTGACCATATTTACCCCAGGCACCGGAGGCATCACCAGCACAAAATTAAAAGGCAGTATCATTGCATGTTAAGTTGACTGTCTTATGGCGTGGCACACATCTGAGATTTTAAATCTTTTCATTTTGATAATGGGTAATGTTGAGAAAAACGACTGCCACAAATTCATATATACAGTATTTGGTTAAGAAGATACTGTCTTCTATACATACTGCCTCATACAGACAGAAACATAGTATGGTGACCATGTGAATTTTGTCAAATTTTACTATATTATATTTGTAGCCCCCATGTTTTGCTTAAACTCTGTGATTTGCTATGATTCTGGAAGGATTAAGAATGCCAAAATGCTATGAAATGTGTATATGGTATATCAGTTTGAAATATGAGCATTGAAAATTGGTAAGGAAGAGACAGGGGAACTTTTTCTGGAAGATGCTACTTTTTCTGTAGTTGATTAATATGTTATATTAAACATTATACAAATGAATACACACAAGTGAAGTTAATACTGTGATTTTGACATGGGTATATATGTCTAGCATTATTTGTGTAATTATGTCAGTAACTGAATGATTTCATAGTGGTGAACAGTTTCTATTGATGATGAATCAACTTATTTGTTTATACTTTATTAAACAAAGGATTTCCTTGTGTCAACTGTTGTAACTCAATGAATCACATTAAATGCTATTATGGCATACCTCATCCCTATGTATTCCGCCTGGAGAGGAGGGGGGGAGGGTGTGAAGCAAAGATTGCATAAATTCTGTTGACATCAGTAAAATCAAATTATTGGTAACACAAAATAGCTGAGTTGATTAAGGCTGCATTCCCCAAACTGAGTTAAGAGTGGTTGTTTAATCTTTTCATATGAAATACAAAGAGTTCTTACCAAGCCAGGGTTTGAAATGAAGCACATTTCATCACTCCGTTAAACACCACCTGAAATACATTCATGAAATACTCCAATCATTTGAGACTGAAGTGGTGGGCTGATACCCGATTCCCTGCTGAAAAGGTGCTCACTCTTGTCCGTGGAGCTTATAAGGTGAAGATGAAAGATTTGGTACATAGCTAGGCTGCGGTTCTAATAATAATCCGCTCTGTTTACCTGGTGTCTTCAGGGGCTTCTTTAGATTATGAATTTGGCAGTAAATTGTCATATTTTCAAAAAGTGCTAAAAGGAGACCAAGAAGTAAAAAATATTAGGGTATGTGGACCTTCTTGGCATGCAAAGCAGAAGCCTGAAGCTGTGTGGCATAAAGTTGAAATCCTGTTGATTTTGTTATTTCTTTATTTTCAAATTTGACCAAATTTCACTGCCATATGTCAACACCGCCTACAAGTAACTCTTATTGTTACGTTACTGTTTTATAGACATTGTCTCTTCATTTTTCACCATGAAGGGCCAGGCCCCCAAGAGCTAGTACCTTTTAGTAATCCCCCCCCCCCACACACACATTGGCAACTTCTTCAAAGCTTCTTGGGGCAATAGTCGATAAAGATATGTCTTTGCTTTGTAGACTTCAAGAGGTACCAGCTGATCCGCAGTCGTTGCTGCTAGACTACTATATTAGAACTGATCCATGGACAAAAAGACTGAAGCTGTACATGGGTTCCAAAGGATTAGTTGTAGTAAGTAGCATTATGCCACATAATAAAGGAGATGGGGAACTATATACAATTGACCTACATGATGCAGTAAAAGTAGGAAATATGCAAACTCAACTGTGTCCACAGTGGTCTGTGCAAATTTCTAGTTGTTATTAAGGCCGTGTTTTTTTACCACAAGGTTGATGAGACATCCAAAATAGGACTTTCCTTGAATTGTTTTCCTTGCCAGCATGGCCTATGTCTTCCCATTGTAAAAGTCTTTGTAGTCCTAAACAGATATGTAGCTTTGCTTATTTAACCTCTTCCTCATCGCCAATTTTATTTATTATAGAAGTCAATTTTCTGGAAGTAGACAACCAAACAATGAATGTAGTTACGTGGTGACAACAACATACTCTGTATAGTATTTTTGACAAACGATGAAAAAAATTCTTCATGGTAGCCCCTTCATAGGTATGTCAAATGTACCATACTGATGCTACCATATATCATGCTGAGCTTGTACCACGCTGAGGATGGATCGTACTGAGCATGTCATTTACCGAGAATGCCCTATAATGATGATGTATCATACTGAGTATGTACCACTATGAAAGTGGATCGTACTGAGCATGGCCCTTATAAGGCATGACCCATACTGAGCATATACCACACTAAGGGTGTACCGTATTGAGCATGTGCCACACTGAAGATGTACCGTGCTGAGCGTGTATCGCACTGAGCATGTATGATACTGAGCATGTATGATACTGACCAGGTGCCTTACCTATTCTATGCCTTGTGTTCTGCAGTTCCGACGTCGACGATATGATGCTACGATAATAATATTGTTATGTCATCTCATCTGTGTTGTTACACCAAAATGGAACTAAACAGTTGTAGGCGTTAAGCTTACATAGTCGCCTTCTTTCAACTGTTCCTTTTCCAATCTGATATTTTGGTACTGAAAGTGAAACTTGCTGTTTAACTTTGTACGCCTGAGCTTGTCAAAGGGCTTGTTTCCATTGGCCACCTTAGCGCCATGGTTGTATTTCACATTATTCCTATTATTTTAGGTTGAATACATTCGAATGATTGGCTTGCTGCTGGTCGTTGCTGTTCGCTCGGTTCATTTACCGTTTGTAAGAAATATCAGCAAAAGCCATGTGCGCACAGCATTATGGGGCTTATTGGTAAGTTATCTCTATTAACGGGCTTCATCGTTAAGTGTTGGCGGAATATTGGGTTATATCTAATCCTTTTTTCTCAGTAATACGAATGGTAGATTTCTAAGATGGCTACCTTGTGTCATTGAGTTAAAGTTAGTTAGCTTCCTATTTCCATATTTACCTTTTGCTGTATTTTAGCTTTTTAAATGCGAATGGTTTATCTTTTGCCCAAACTGTTTTCGTTGTTATCTAAATATATAAGCTAAATGACGATGTTTACAGACAATGCGGAATTTTGCAGTTGCCTTATATCTCGATTTTGATTTAGGATTGCCATTTATGTCGATTAAAGCTAGGAGACAGCTTCTGCCTATCGAGACCTGCTAAAAAGTATAAAATTTTCAGTGCCTGAATATTTTTCAAATAACTCTCCCAATCATGACGAAACTCATGGAGAATCATTAGTCAAAAATTATAGGGCGATGAGGGAAATTTGGTTTCCGTAGCCCGGACGCTCTAGGCCACCATCAAGAGACGCTTTCCCTGAGTACGTTGAATTCATTGATGTCTCTGTTTGCAAGTGGTTTGAATAAGACAGCTGTACCCTCAATGGGTGGCTCGTCTTGTGGAATAACTTTGACACAGCCTACTTTCTCCGCTTTTAAACAGTCATACGTTATTAGTGTCCATTTTTAGGCGGCTAGACAACCAACCACAGAACATCGGCAAGTAGGTCATCATATAACCAGACAGTTCATTGAGACGGTCTAAACGGTTCTGCTTATCAGTTAGTTTGCAAAGCTAAATGCTCGTATCCTCATCAATCGGAGTACATAAGACTCGGAATACATTATCTTGAAATAACTGTCTTCAATTTTTCTGATGTCAATTTCCTTTTCAGAAGTACATCAATGCATCCGTTTTCCTCTTACGTATCTTGAGTAACGGTAAACAAGTCAATTGTAAACGACAGGTGAACTGTAATCGAAGATGCCCAACATAGCTACTCTTACTCAGATCTTCCGAAGCAATATCTGACTACGTGACATTTTCCAGAGGCGAGAGAGATGATAGGTGTGTGTGTGGTTTTGTGTGTGTGTGGTTTTGTGTGTGTGCATGTGTGTGTGTTTTTGTGTGTATGTTTGGGGGGAGGGGGCGGTTAAAGTGACAGCTGCTTTTTGCCGTACTCTGTTTTGCCTGTTTGCCGTTCTTTCTGAATGAGAAATGTTTAGAGGAAAAGTTTCCGTTGTCAACTAATATTTCCCACTGTAATTGGTGCTAGTTTATCTTGCTTTTTGTTATCTTGTACCAAAAGTACTTTTGATGCCGTTGCTGTAGTGCTCAAACTAGTATGCGGACCACTCTGGTTGTATTGTGGTACCCAGAAGTGATGCTGTGATGACTGATCAGCCATGTTAAGGAATACCTTAGGACTCAGAAATTTTAATGAATAGAGATTTCCATACTTTTTAACTTATTAATTATGTGATTAACCTGTAAACATATAAAGCACAAAGATTACACTTGAGTACTGTAAGTGTTTTTTTCTGTTTAGGGTTACAAAGGAGCATTAGGAGTACGACTTGAATTGTATGGAGAAACCTTTTGTTTTATCAATGCTCATTTTTCTGCAGGGGAGGGATATGTAGCATCCAGGAACTCAGTAAGTTCTCAGAAATTTTAGTTTTGTATTCATCATCATCATCATCGTCATTATCATCATCATCATCATTATCATCATCATCATCATCATCATCATCATCGTGGTCGTCATGGATATCATCATGGTGAGCATAAAATCATTGTCAAGGTCATCATCATCATCATTATGACCTTCTAGATCATCATCGTCGTCGTCGTCTTCATTATCATACTATCATGGTTTTTGTCATCAGCATCATCATCGTCGTCATCGTTGTCTTGGTACTCATTTCCATACTCAAATATAGAGTCTTTCGCCATTCTTGTTTAGTGAGTATTGATGTTTGGTTGATATTGTTGACAGTTTCCAATTGAAAGTGTTCTGTTTTGTACCAAGGACGTAGCCACTTTCTGATATAAGTATATACTGTTATATTCATTTTTAGCAGGAGTCATTATTATTATTTGTTATTAAAAGACACGTTGTCCAAGCCTGATTTTATTACCCCAATTTAAGCTGGGGAGGGGCTTTTGTAGCCACCTAGCAAACATTTTGAAGGAATTTTTCGTCCGTTATTGTTTGAGAGGGGAAGGTTTGAGACTTTTACGTTGGTATGTCTGCCACCAGATAGCAGCTTTTTGACAATAGAAATTTCATCTGATGAATTTCACATTTACACTTGATTTACAACTGATGGTGTTGTTGAAAAACGTGCACAAATATTGTCAAGATTCGAACTAAATGGCCCATTTTAGTTTCTGCTCTTTAAATTTACAGTAAAAAGCACCATAGGGATTTTCTTTATGTGACATTTTATACAAACAAATAAAATAAATTATTCCATATTTTATAAACTATTGGATATGATACCAAGGTGGCATTACTATGTTAATAGCAAAGGTATAGATGAAAGTATGCTAAAAATATAGAACCTGCCGTGTTTTTAGCTAACAGGATGACATAAATCGCCGCTGTTAAATGGAAGAACGAATATATTATCATAAACAACAGTCAAGGGGGGATGCATGGAAGTAAGAAAACAACTTAGTCGTTGAGACTAGAGGTGTCAGTATAGTTGATAGAGATAAATATTCATGATGTCTTGAACCATAAACGTTATGCATTTGAAGAAGTCAACTCTGACTTTGCTCATTTCTTGTATGGAAATTATTCTGAGACTGGTTGGCACAGCTGCATGAAAGGGTGTCTTATTGGGTGAACAAACGGGAAAATCACGAGTAATTAAAGTGTGGAGCTGTTAAAAGATTGAAGTTTTATTTACGAAAAAAACACCTTTGCGTTCTTTCGTAATTAGAACTGTTGTCTCGCCTTTCATTTCTTGGGTCGTAATAAACGTGCAAAGTAACACAGTAGCCCGTCGTTCTTTCGCATGGAGTTGATAGAAGGGGTATAATTACCTACCTACTTTCAATGGGCATTGGACAGCATGATGGGCCGGATGGCAGTCCTTCCATGGTCTCATGGCACGGTGAGGCTGGTCACCAAAGTTGCCCAGAGCTGGATGCGATGTTCACCGGTGGAGAACTATGTTATAAAGGGGTCACTATAGCGCAGTTGGTAGAGCCGTACGCCGCGAATGCGTGGGTACAGGGTTCGAATCCCGGTGTTGACATTTTTACTTTTCGCTTGTGTCATTTCATACTTGAATAGCAAATATTTAAATAGTAATCAGAGTCAAATCGGATAGAGATGTCGCATATTAAATTGTATTCTTTACAATAAATGATGGTAATGCAGAGCTCAGCTGGGTTGGTATTCATCAACTGATATCTTGTTTGCTCTTTTTATCAGAAATATTTATAGCATTGTAATTCGATTTCAGGTACGTTTAAGTGCTCGGTAATTGACCTAATAACTACAACTGTCTTCTTACAGTACGTTTTGAGCCCCATTTAACTGGGATAAATACACCAGTAGGTATTTTATAAGGTTTTTCTTCGGCCCCTGGCATGATGAGAAAGGGTGGAGCATTTTTCCTCCAAACGTTATTGTCATTTTTCAATCGCATTTCTAACTGTTTTTTTTCGGTTTTGTTCTTTCAACTTGTAGGAGTTCCATACTATCATGAGCAAGCTTTTTTATTCTTTAAATAACAGTACAATGTATCCAAGAGATCATAGGTAAGGATTTCAGGTGTACGAATTAAAGTAACACTGTACTTCATTTCTGTAGCTTCATAAGTTTAGTTTGTCGATATCAATTCTCTGTTTTTTCAACATTTCGCTTTCCCTTTTTAACGTCTTTGTAAAGTTTTAATATTTTTAAGATGCCAACATTTTCCTTCATTTCGTTCGAATTGATTTAATTTATTTATAAAATTTATATAATTGAATCTTATCTAGTTCAGTCGGACATTTTTGTTTCCACCTGTTGTGCGGACATAGATAAGGTAGCGCTTACTAGAAATGGATACCTTCATTTGTTCTTTTGATGAATGTATGCCTTTGCAGGTCTCTGTTTCTCCCATTGTACCTCTTTTTATTTCCTTGTTTGATTCTGTTAACAAACCATAAGCAAAAGGGCGAGTGCAGAGTATTCTACATGTGCGTTCAGGATATGTAGGGATGATAGTCTGCCGAAGAAATGGAAGTGTCAAGGAGTTATGTTTTGTTTCCATCTCCTTTTGCTGCAGGTATATATTTTTCATAGGAGATTTAAACTATAGGTTAGACTCACTCAGTTTGGAAGAAATAAAAGGACAATTAACAGAGGGAAACGTCAAAATGTTACTACAAAAGGATGAGGTAAGAGAAAGGACATGCATTGATTACTATTGTTAACCTGTATTGCAACCAACTCTTGAGAACGAATTCTGTTAATGTCATCTGTTATACAACAGTTTATTTATGTCCGCAATGTATATGTTTGTTCACGCAGACATCTGTATATAATACTAGCTGGCGTACTCAGTAGTACCCTGTACAAGTGGCTATTGAGCTGTAAGGGAATATGTAGTGCAATTTAAACTGTGCGCCAACGCGTTGCTTTCGACGACGCGAGCGGTTATGTTTACCTTTAAACATCGTGGTTTGGGCGAAAATTTATCCCGTGCCAATGTTCATACTAAGATTGGGTGTAATCGTACTATGTTGCGGTCGTACATAAAAGCGAAGTAGACAATGGAAAATGTCTCTTTTCGCGTTACTTTTTGAGGTAGTTTTAGCCCTATCCGCGAGAACCTATTTCCGATGGGGCTGACCTTGTATTCCCGTCTGTGTATTAACGCGAAGATCATCGACACAATATTTTAGCACTCACAACAACTTTAAATGTTTGCCCTGCGAAAGTTTGCGTCTTCAGCTAAACCGTGACAACTTCCCAACCTATCACCACCAGTCTTTTTGTCGATTTGACGTCAGCGTGCCATTTCCATATATCCTACTCGACAGACGCTAGCAGCCATGAAATACATATAGTATCAAAAACATGAGTCCTTGTGGCGCTGTTATACGAGTCAGGTTTTTCGGTGTGTGAAGTCTCGAGTACCGCCTTTGAGAAACCAGGAACACAAAGAACGAAGCTGACATTTGGTCTGTATTTCGCTGGGAATAGAATCGTTACATTGATATGATGCACTGGAAAGTTTATTTCTTGATATGCTGATTATCTGTAGGTCATCGATACTTTTAAAATCATCTTCTGTGTGGTTTAAAGGCAGTAAAGATTTACTACAGAATCTGAAAATCTCTCACCCGATAATTGCAAACTGGCTAGAATGTAGAGCGAACAATTTCTTGTCAATAATTTTGGCCGTTTTGTATTGAAATTATGCGCATCTCTTGAACTAAGGCTGTAGTTTTTGTGCTTGCGCAAAGTGTCAAGCTTCTAGTGAGTCAACTCAGATCTATGACCTCAGATTAATCGAAGAAGAGACTGCTGACTTGATCGGCTTCGGCAGATTTGATTAGATGAAGCACAACGTAATTTGAACGACTGCCTCAGCAGCATCATGCAGCAGTAAATTGACTCCAATAATCGAATGAAAGGCTTCCTTGATTTGATTTATTTCTAATGAATATGAGGTTGATATGTTGATGTCAAAAATATCAAATATTAGTTCAATTTTTTCATATTGTAAACTAATGACCTTTTTTTTACAAAACCAACTTTTAATTGTTGTTGTTTCTATGTATTCATTCAGTGGCACCTCATTCGATTACTAGTTATTCTCGGATATGGAGTGGTATACTAGAAACCTCGTTTGATCCAACATTGCCCAAAAGCCGCTCTAGTGAATTATTTGATATTGTATTTACTTCATAAGAAGACAAACGTCCACCAAAGACCTTGTCAACACGACATACTTAGCAGCTGTTGCTTCAGCTGTTAATGGTTCGAAAATCTTTTTTGCACGACCCATTACCAGACCTCTTTCGCTACGCTGTACAATGAACTGTTCATCTTACTGTATTAGAATAATGCAGAGGGAAAGTGTGACGTCACGATTTTAAAAATGTTTGAATTACGGAAAAAATACTCAATATTCATGAAGCCATATTCTTAAGAACGTCAATGGCCAAAATTGAGAGTCTTGCCTTTTCCCAACACCGAGATATCAGGTTTCAAAGTTTCAAATCTCTAATAAAACCTTGTTATTTTATGCTGGATCCTAACGTTAGGATCCAAGGAAAATTTACAGAGTTTTGACCAGAGATGTTTTAAATTGAACGCCTCTAGTTTAAACGTTATATACATTGCAGGTCTCGTATTTTGCGAAACAGCTTATTCTAGGGTTGTCTTCAGGTATCTGGAGTCAAATCGTCCTATTTCCAAAACTTTTGATTTGTGACGACGTCATCACTTTTTCTCCGCATTCCAATGAAGCACCTAAGAAGTTCACCCCTTCTTGAACGTCAATAAAATGGCCCCATGAAAACAGATCAGTATTTTTTCTTTCCTTCCCTGTCACTACTTGAGCATGCGATCTAGCATTACGTAGCTAAGCGATAACTATCCTTTTATTCTCATAAACGTATGCAAAATTACCTGATTTCACGATTCATCATCCGTCACTAATTACCTCTTGGTACATCATGACCCTCCCACATCTTTGCAAATACCCACTACAGATTATCAAACTGACAGATTTACTGCTTAGAATGTTCGTAGGCAATAAAATTACTTGCAATGTAAACAGAAAAAGAAGTAGTACTCTCAGGAGCCTAGTAAAAGTAGAGTTATTTCTTCGTTTCCTTCTATTATTTGAACCAGTTTCAAAGAAATACATTTTCAATAAACTTAAAAAATTCCAAAACCCGTTTATTTTGACACCCACCGTTTATTAGAAATTTGGGGATTTTCCAATCCCCCATTTATTTTGACCCCACCATTTATTAGACACCTGAGAGTATCAGTCACTATACAGTCTTACAAGATCATCAGAAGTACATGGGATGTGAGTAATGGGGCATCTTCTCTTCTCCGTGACAAATATGTAAATGCATTTGTAACAGAAAACGAATCCAGATACCGCCAATGCTGTTGGGTTTTGATGAACTTTTCCACATATGGCACAACACGAAGGGTGAGACAATATCGAGTCTGATGTTTGTACCTAAAGAAGAGATCAAAACAGCATTTCGAAGAATATAGCAGTGCCACCAGAATCACTGTAAGTAGGTACACTGCAAGTAGGTACAACGTCAGTAGGTACACTATGCGTAGGCACACTGTAAGTTGGTACACTGTAAGAAGGTGTACTGTACGTAGGTACACTGCAAGTAGGTACACTGTAAGAAATAACAATGTCAGTCGGTACACTGTAAGTTGGTACACTGTAAGTTCGTACACTATGCGTAGGTACACTGTAAGTTCGTACACTGTAAGTAGGTACACTGTAAGTAGGAACACCATGCGTAGGCACACTGTAAGTTGGTACGCTGTAAGTAGCTACACTATAAGTAGGTACGCTGTCAGTAGGTACACCGCAAGTAGGTACATTGTAAGTAGGTACACTGTCAGTAGGTACACTGTAAGTAATTACACTGTAAGTCGGTACACTGTACGTAGGCACATTGTAAGAAGGTACACCCTCAGTTAGTACACTCTCAGTAGGTACACTCTCAGTAGGTACACTCTCAGTATGTATACTCTCAGTAGGCACACTCTCAGTAGGTACACTGTAAGTACGTACACTGCACGTAGGTACACTCTCAGTAGGTACACTCTCAGTAGGTACACTCTCGGTAGGTACACTAACAGTAGGTACACTCTCAGTAGGTACACTGCAAGTAGGAGCACCACAAGTAGGCACACTGCCAGTAGGTACACTCTCAGTAGGTACGGTCTCAATAGGTACACTGTAAGTAGCTACACTGTAAGTAGGTGCACTGCAAGTAGGTACACTGCAAGTAGGTACACTGCAAGTACGTATATTACAAGTAGGTACACTGTAAGTAATTACACTATCAGTTGGTACACTGCAAGTAGGTACACTGCCAGCAGGTACACCGCAAGTAGGTACACTGTCAGTAGGTACACTTTAAGTAGAAACACTACAAGGAGGTACACTGTAAGTGAGTTCACTTCCGCAAGTTCAAGTCAGTGAATACACCATTATCAAATTAACACAACCATTGTTTTTGTTCATTCCAAATATAATGGCGTGTATTTTATTTGCGTGAGTACGACAGTTAATCGGATACGGCTTTCAGCAATCTTTTATCAAGTATTGTACGATAGATAGACAACTCTAAATTCCTAAATTGGGATTATGGGGATCCTAGCTATTTAATAATGGTTCATTTAAGAGGATTTATTTTTTCAAAATATTTCACTTTCGTAGGCATCATTTCTGCCTTTACAGGGTTTTTTCGCGCACCCTTTCGATCACAATTTTGACTCAGTGGCAATATCAAAATATAAAAACTCATGGAGTTGGTTATTGTCACTCCAACACAAAACACCGTATCTTCATCTGTGATGATCCAGTAGGTACATATGATAAAGAGGCCATTGGAATGAAAATGACTTAAATACCATTTTACATACCAAGGTAATCATTGACGTTTCCACGGTCATAAACTACACAATTTTAAGTTGCACATGATGGACACAGTCCTATGAACATGAGGCATAGTTATACAAACAGGTCACAAACTGTCCTTATAACCAAGATCCAGCTCTAGGATTAGGAGATAGTTAAAAAGGACTACTGTTCAATGCTGGTGTGCCTTTTCTTTGTAGACGCAAGAAGGTTACAAAGAAATTTTATCAATACTGCGAATAAAAGGTTCAAGTAGTAGCATCTCCCTTAAAGTGCTTTCTGTTCATATTCTTTCTCCGTTTAATGTCTTCCTTTCCCATTCATGGGGTTTGATGGTGCCAATGCTACTGGAGCATAGAGCACTTTAAGATCGGATGCCCTTCCTGATGTTAGCCATGGCCCTTGTGTTATTTGAAACCTGACATCCTTGACCCTTTTGATCTGAAGGTAAGAAACGTATCCACTAGAACACTGCGTCTCTTATTCTATTCACTACTTCAATAAACGTACACAGATCCTCCTGAAATATTCATATTGTTGTCTGATCGCTAAATACAATATTTGGCAGATGCAGCAAATGTGCAAGTGCACGAGAGAAACTAGTATGAAACAGAGCAACCTGGAATGGCTTTTTGAATTTCTATTCTCTTCATATTGATATTATTACTAACATCAGCTTATAAACACCATCATCAGAAGGATCTCATAATCAGGTAGTGGCATCTAGGGACAATTATGCTTCCTTAGGTAGAATTTTGAAGGGGTAATATGAAAGATAAAGTAAGGAAGTTCAAAACGATAACTAACTATCATTAATTTCACTATTTTCGCAAAAAGTAATATAGGTAAGGAAGTTCTTGCAAAGGTCTCATTAAATTGCTCACAAAGTTAATTAGATGTAACAGCTGTTTCTGCCATCAACGAGATGCTTCTTGACTTATGATTGTGACATCGATCACAAATTACATGGTGGTTGATGTTCGATCACTCTTTCAATGTATTATAACTGCTGTATTAAGAGCTGTCTTTTGCCTGATAGTATTTGTTATCTACGGGTGACTTAACTGTCGGGGATGTAATTAAGCTAGGACTGTCTAAGAATAATGCCTTATTACAAGGAGGAAGAGGCTAAAACTAAGCAAGAAAGTAACTAAGTGATGGAGTAAGAGCTACGACAAAATTTCACTACCATCATCATTCGCACTATTACCATTAATTACACGCTACAAGTGAGCACAATAATCCTCACCGATCGTAACTGTAATTATAACAATCCTCCTCATCCTCCTCCTCCTCATCATCATCATCATCATCGTCACCATCATCATCATCATCATCGTCATCATCATCGTCATACAAACTATCACCATTTTCATTGCATGATCATCATGATCATCATGATCATGATCATCTTCATCATCGTCATCATCATCGTATAAACTATCACCATTTTCATTGCATCATCATCATCATCGTCATTGCCATCCCCATCATCATCACCATCATCATCATCATCATTACAATCATCATCATTGTCATCACCATCATCATCATCATCATCATCATCCTCCTCCTCATCATAATACAAACTATCACCATTTTCATTGCATCATCATAATCATCATCATCATCATCATCATCATCATCATCATCATCATCATAATAATAATAATACAAACTATCACCATTTTCATTGCATCATCATCATCATCATCATCATCATCATCATCATCATCCTCATCATCATAATACAAACTATCACCATTTCCATTGCATCATCATCATCATCATCATCATCATCATCCTCATCATAATACAAACTATCACCATTTTCATTGCATCATC
>JAAAKL020005780.1:0-18847 GCA_010016065.2 Carybdea cf. marsupialis auct. non (Linnaeus, 1758)
GGCCGCCGAAAGCCAGGAGGCCGGCGGCCGGGCGAGCAGCGTCAGAACCTACGCCGCCTTGCCACCGGGCCCGCTGGCGGCTTTCTCGGTCGGCCTCACCGACCTGCTCCCCGAACGCGCCGAGATCTCGGTCTGGAGGCGCCCCGACACCCTCTTTCGCCGCTATCAGCTCGAGAGCCCCCTGAGCCTGGCGGCCGGCCGTTTTGATCTCAGCTTCGTGGTGCTCTATTTGCTGCCCCTGTTCATCATCGCCCTGTCCTACGACCTGCTGGCGACGGAATGGGAAGGCGGCCGCCTGAAGCTGGTCCTGATGCAGCCGGTGAGCCTACCCCGCCTGCTCGCCGCCAAGCTGCTGGCGCGACTCCTCGTCCTGACCGCCTTCTTGGTGCTCTTAGCCGTCGCCGGCGCTTTTTTCGCCGGCCTCTCCGCTTCCGCTTGGCCACGCCTCCTCGGCTGGCTGGCGGTAGCCTGGCTCTACGGCGTCTTTTGGCTCTGTGCCTGCGCCCTGGTGGCGACCGTCACCCGGCGCCCGGAGACCTGCGCCGCGGTCTTGGCTGCGGTCTGGCTGCTCGTCGTCCTGGTGATTCCCGGCCTGCTCGACGTCGGCGTCCGAACAGCGAGCCCGGTGCCTTCGCGTCTCCATTTCGTGACCTCGATGCGAGCGGCGTCGATCGAAGCCTCGAAAGCCAGCTCCGAGCTCCTGGCGCAGTATTACCACGAACATCCCGAGCTGGCGGCTAACGGTCAACAAGCCGGCTTCATGCCGACTTTTTACGCCTCCGAACGCGATGTCGAACGTCAAATCGAACCGCTCCTCGACGACTTCGAAGATCGCCTCGCCCGCCAACAGGAGCTGGTCAGCCGCTGGCGCTTCGCGTCGCCAGCGGTACTGGCCCAAGAGGCCCTGATCGAGCTCGCCGGATCGAGCCTGCACCGCCATCGCCGCTTCCGAGCGGAAGCGCGCACCTTCCTGGACCGGTGGCACGACGAAATGGCGCCCCGCATCTTTCTCGGCGAAGGGCTCAAACCCAAGGACTACGACCAACTGCCGAGCTTCACTTTCGTCGAACCGCCAGTTTCGCCATCCCGCCTGGCCGGTGCCGTCCTCGGGCTAGCCTTGCCGTCTCTCTTCGTGCTCCTGCTCGCTCGCCGGCAGCTCGCTACCTTCTCGGTGACGTCATGACCGGCTTGCCCCCAAGTCTCAACTGCAGTGTGAGGTGAGCCATGCTTCATGATCTGCGACTCGCGTTCGCCAGCCTGCGTCGGGAGAGCCTGCTGTCATTCCTGGTGGTGTTGATCCTGGCCGCCAGCCTGGGCGTGCATACGGCGGTGTTCAGCCTCGTGCATGCCGCGTTCTTTCGGCCGCTGCCGTACCCGGACGCCGAACGACTGGTGGTGATCAAAAGCCAGTCGAGCAAGACCGGCGGCGTTTACGGGCTGTCGGTTCCCGACGCCGACAGCTACCGTCGCGAGGCGCAGCTTCTCGACCAGGTCGGCGCTTTCACCGCCCGGCGCGACAACCTGATCGCGGCCGACGGCCGCGTCACCTCCCTGCCTTCGGCGCTGGTCACCGCTGGCGTGTTGCCGGCGACCGGCGTTCGCCCGACCGTCGGCCGACTCTTCGAGCCGGACGATGACCGCCAGGGCGGCGACAGCTTCAAGATGTTGATCAGCCACGGCCTGTGGCGCGGCCAGCTGGGCTCGGACCCTGCGGTGCTCGGCCGCACCCTGCGCACCTCCCTCGGCACGTTCGAGGTGATCGGCGTCCTGCCCCAGGGCTTCGGCTTTCCAGAGGGCGCCCAGATGTGGTTTCCCTACCAGAGCTGGATCGACACCCAGGATACCGGCGACACTCGGAACGACCAGCGAGCCATGCGCTGGCCCGAGGGCCTTGGGCGCCTGGCCGAAGGGGTGAGCCTCGAGCAGGCCCAAATCGAGATCGACGGTCTGGGCGCCTCCCTCGCCGAACGCTATCCGGAGACCAACGACGTCTGGCGGCCCCGCCTCACCGCCTATCGGCAATACACCACGGCCGGCTTGGCGACGCATCTGCGCTCGCTCTTCGCCCTGACCTGGGTGTTCATGGCGTTGGCCGCGGTCAACCTCGCCGGCCTGCAACTGGCGCGTGGGGTGGCCCGCACCGCCACGTTCTCCCTACAGCTTGCGCTGGGGGCCAGTGGCTCACGGCTGAGCCGTCAGCTCTTCTCGGAGACCCTGCTCCTGGCGCTTCCCGGCGCCGCCGGCGGCTTGATTCTGGCGAAAGGGCTGCTCGCGTTTCTGCCGCAGCTGGTGCCGACCTCGCTGCCCCCCTGGCTTGACGTACGCCTGGGAGCGGTGGAGATCGGTTTCGCCGTCGTCGCCGCCGTCGGAGTGGCGCTGGTCGCCGGCCTGGCCCCCCTGGCGATCGGTCTGCGCCTCGATCTGCGATCGCTGCTCGCCGGCCGTTCGGCGGCCGGAGCCGAAGGTGGCCGACTGCGCCGAGCCCTGGTGATCACTGAAGTGGCGTTGGCCGCCGTCCTGCTGATCGCCGCCGGGCTGCTCGCGCGCTCCTTCGGAGCGCTCGAGCGTGTCGAGCCGGGTTTTGCTGCCGAGCAGGTGGTGTCGATCGAGCTGTCGCCCCAATATCCGGGCTCGTACCGCGAGCAAACCGACGCCCTGACGGCGCTTTATCGTCGTGTCCAGGAGCGTCTGCTCGAGGTCCCCGGCGTCGCCGCTGCCGGTGGCACCACCCATCTGCCCTACTTCGACCCGGATCGACGACCGGTCAAGATGCAAGCCCGGGGCGGCGAGGGCGAAGATGTGCTCGAGCACCAGACCCCGCTCCTCACCGTCGACATCACCCCGGGCTATTTCGACGCGCTGAACGTTCCGATCGTCGAAGGGCGCGACTTCTCGTGGTCGGACCGGCGTGAAGACGGTCTGACCATCATCCTCAGTCGGCGGGCGGCCGAGCAGCTCTTTCCCGGACAGTCGGCGATCGGCAAAGAGGCGCGAATCACCAACGACTCCTGGGCACGGGTGGTCGGCATCGTCGGCGACGTGCGCTACGACCCACGGGAGGCGGACTTCGGCGCCGAGCTCTATTACCCGATCACCCAATACAAGGCCTGGCGTCAGCGCTTGACGGTGCGCCTCAAGGGCGCGCCCGAGGCGCTCTTACCGGCCATTCGCCAGGTGCTCGAAGAAGCGGCGCCCGAGACCGGGGTGGTTGAGATTCGCACCCTGCCTTCGATCCTCGACGACTCGCTGTGGCAGTCACGCCTGCTCGGTCGCCTGGCGCCATTCTTCGCCGCCATCGCCCTGCTGCTCGCCAGCCTCGGCGTTTACGGCCTGCTGGCCCACGATCTGGCGCAGAAGCGCCAGGAGATGGGCGTGCGGGCGGCGCTCGGCGCGCCGCGGAGCGCCCTGGCGCGACTGGTGCTTTGGCGCGGCCTGCGGTTGGTGGCGCTCGGCGTCGCCGGCGGCGCCGTGGTCAGCCTGGCGGTGACGCCGGTGCTCGCCGCTTCGCTCCACGGCATCGAAGCGCGGGACCCGTCGAGCTTTGCCCTTGCCCTTTTCGCCTTGCTCGTCGCCGGGGCCTCCGCGTGCCTGGCTCCGGCCTGGCGCGCTGCCACCGTCCACCCCACCGAATCCCTTCGCGAGGCCTGAGTGGAGGCCGGCCTCGCCTCTTGATCTCTGACCATCTCCCGTAACGACTGTCGCTTCGAAACCGTCCTTGACTCGGGTCCCTCGGACCCCTGGAGACTGCCAACATGCCTTGCAACGCACCCTTTGCGCCCTCCGCGGTGCTGCTCACCGCCATTCTCTTGATTTTCACCTCCTCGGCCGAGGGCACCGAGGCGGAAACCCTGGAAGAGACTGAACATGACTCGATCGTCGTCATTGGCGAGCAAGTCGAGATCGAGCTGCCGCCAGTCGCTGGCTCGGTCGACATCATCGGCCGCAGTGAGCTCGAGCTGGAGCACGTCGACGACACCTATGAGCTTTTCGACCGTCTGCCCGGCGTCTACCTGGCGCGCTATAACCAAGGCTTGATCAATACCGACGTCGCGATCCGCGGTTTTGCCGGCGACGGCGTCACCCCCCACGCCGCCCTCCTGATCGACGGCATTCCGTCGAATCTACACAACGGCTACGGCGAGCTCGATCAACTCTTTCCCACCGGCATGGGAGCCCTGGCGACGGTCAAGGGCACCAGCGACGCCACCGTCGGCCTGCATTCGGTGGCCGGTGCTTATCGGGTCGAGACTCGGGCCGACACCGACGTCAGCGAAATCGAGGTGGCGCTCGGCAGTTACGAGGCCCGGGAAGCTCAAGGGTTTTTCGGCTTTTCCCGCGGTGCCTTGGCCCACAACTACTCCCTCGGCTACCGCGAGGCCGAGGGTTACCGCGACCGGACCGACGTCAACAAATACTCCTTCGGGGGCCGCTGGGCCTGGGGGCTCTCCGATCGCTCGTCGCTCAGCATCATCGCCCGCACCTCGGGTTACGATGGCGACGCCCCCGGATACCTCAGCCGCGAGCAGGCGCGCAGCAACCCCCGGTCCTCGGCGTCGTTTGCCAATCAGGACGGTGGCGACAAGACCGTCGATCACCTCTCCCTGCATTTCGACGGCCAGCTCAGCTCCGACCTGACTTGGAGCTTCAAAACCTATGGCCAGGCCTTCGAGCGCGAGCGCTGGGTGCGCTTCAGCGAGGCCGGCAGTCTGCAAAATCGCTTCGACGACCAGGATCAGTTCGGCGCCCGGGCGAACTTGGGTTGGGCGACCAGCGACCGGGTGACGTTCGACTTCGGCCTGGACTACGAGGATCAGGACGTGATCGAGCAGCGCTTCGGCACCATCGGCCAGAGCCGCCAGCGAGACTCGAGTCGGGTGATCCGCAATCGCCACTACGATTTTCGAGTCTTTGCCGCCTACGCCACGGCGAAGGTGGCCCAAACTTCGAAGCTGACGTGGAATCTCGGCCTGCGGGTCGATCGTCTCGGCGGCGACTTCGTCCAGTTCGGGGCGGACGGTTCCAGGTCGGAGCGCGACATCTATGACTTCGGCACCATCGTGCAACCGAAGCTCAACATTTTCTATGCCCCCAACGATGCTTGGACCCTCTTCGTCAACGCCGGCCGCACGTACCAGCATCCTTTCGCCGCCTCGGCTTACACCGCTGGGGATCGCAACGCTCGGGACGTCTCCTACAACGACGGCGTGGAGGCTGGCGCTCAGTGGCGTTCCGACTCGGGCCTCGAGGTTCGGGCTTCGATCTGGCGTCAGGACGCTTCAGACGAGTTCGTGGTGATCGACGGTGACGGCCAGAACGTCGGTGAGACCGAACGGCAGGGCTTTGATCTGGGCCTCAACTGGCGCGTCAATGCCAGGACGTCACTGTGGCTCAACTACTCGAACATCTCGACGGAAATTGCTCGGGCGGGCGACAGTCTCGCCGGCTTCACCGGCAACGAGCTGCGCAGCATCCCGTCGTACACCGCTTCGCTGGGACTCAACACGGCGCTGACGGACGACCTGCGACTCGGTATCCACGTCGACGCTCAGGGCGACGCCTTCGTCAACGAGGCCAACCTTGGCGGCAAGCTCGGCGACTTCGTGCTCACCCACGCTACCCTGCACTACGACCTGGACTGGGGTGTTTTGGGGCTCGAGGTCAACAATCTCTTTGATGAGTTCTACGAGTACGTCTTCGACTTTTCGCAGACCGGCACCGGCACCATTCACTCGCCGGGCGACGGTCGCAACGCGACGCTCTCTCTGAGGGTGAAGCTTTGAAGCGTCCGGAGTTGCGATGATGAGCGTTCTGCGAGTCGCCGGCCACGAGCTGCGACTGCTGAGACGGTCGGGCGCGGCGGTCGGTGGCTTCGGCCTGGTCGCCGCGCTGATCGTGATCTCGCTGTTCTTATCGCTCGAGCGGCAGACGAATCTGCGCTCGGAGCGCGCCCGGCTGGCGGCCCTGGCGGAAGACTCTTGGGACGCTCAGCCGGACCGTCACCCCCACCGTGTGGTGCATTTCGGCGACTTCGTGTTTCGTCAGATCTCGTGGCTCGCAGCCTTCGATCTTGGTGCTGAAGCCTATGCCGGGCACGTGCTCTTTCTCGAAGGTCATCGCCAGAATCCGTCGAATTTCAGTGACGCCAGCTCCGCTGGCGCCGTGCTGCGCTTTGCCCAGCTGACGCCGGCGTTCGTGCTCCATACCCTGGCGCCGCTCCTGATGCTCTTTGCGGGAGCGGGCTCGATGGCCCAAGAGCGGGAGTCCGGCCGGCTAGCGCTGCTGGCGTCCCTCGGCGTCGCCCCCCGCAGTCTGCGGTTCGGCAAGTGCCTGGCAATTTTCAGTCTCGGCGGGCTGCTGCTAGCGCCCGCCGGCATCTGGCTGCTCGCTTCGACAGCCGGCGGCGGTGACAGCCTGCATCGTGCCTTTCTTCTGCTCGCCGGTTACCTGGCTTATCTGCTGATCTGGGCGGCCGGCATCGTACTGGTGTCGTCCCTCGCGACGTCGCGTCGGGCGGCGGTCTTGGCGCTGCTCGGTCTGTGGTCACTGGCGGTGATCGTGGTGCCCCGCCTCGGGGCTTCGCTGGCACCGCTGGAGCGTCCCGCTCCGACTCGGGTCGAGTCCGAAATCGCCGCCAAGCGCGACCTGGCGAAGGTCGGCGATAGTCACAATCCGAACGATCCCTATTTCTCCAGCCTAAGAGAGCGCACCCTGGCCGAGCACGGCGTCGAGCGGATCGAGGATCTGCCGTTCAACTACGGCGGTCTGGTGATGATCGAAGGCGAACGCCTGACCACCGAGCTGTTCAACCAGCGGTTCGAGCAGACTTTTTCAAGACTGCGCGACCAGAGCGCCTTGGTCTCGCGGCTGATCTGGGTGACACCGTTCCAGGCGCTACGCGGCCTGTCGCAAAGCGCCGCCGGCGTCGACCTCGAGCATCAGCTGCACTTCCTCACCGAGAGCGAGAAGCGGCGTTTCGCCATGGTCCAAGCGCTCAACGAGCTGCACCGTCGGGAGATTCGCTACGAAAACGATCGCGGCCAACGGCTCGACGCGGCCCTCTGGAACGAGATTCCGCGCCCGCCCTATCAGCCACCGACCATGGCGCAGCTTCCGGGCGGTGCCAGCGCCGGTCTCGGGCAACTCGCGATGTGGACGCTCCTGGCGCTCCTGGCGCTCACTTTCGTGGGGAGGTCGCGATGAGCCAGCTCCCACGCACCGCAGCAAAATTGAAAATCGAGCTGCGGCTGGCCCTCGGCTCTGCCGTCGGTACCGTCTCTTTCCTGGCCCTGGCCGCGGCCGCGATCCTGGCCCTCGGCATGGGATCTGCCGAGGTCGCTCAGCAGCAAGCCGAGATCGACCGAGCCCGCGCGGCCCATGCCGGCGCCTACGCCGAGCAGATGGCCAAGCGACCGGAACCGGCCGACGCCGGCACCGTGGCTTACGAAGATTTCCATCTGGTGGCCGATCCGCCCGGGCCCTGGGCCTTCATCGCCCTCGGCGCCCGGGACGGCGCGACGCCCATGCAGCAGATCCGTAGGCTTGGTCTCGAAGCCCAGATCTACGACGGCGCGCTGGTGCATCCCGACCTGGCGGCCGCGGGCGCGTTTGATTTCAGCTTCGTCGTCATCTTCTTGCTGCCCCTGGCGCTGATCGCCATGTTGCACGACCTGCGCTCCGGCGAATCGGAGTCCGGCCGCTTGGCCCTGCTCTCCTCCCTGGTGGCAACGCCTCGGCGGTTCTGGCTGATCCGCGTCGCCGTGCGCGTCGCCCTGGCGCTGGTCGCGATCCTCGTGCCGTTGGCAATCTTCGTCGTCACCTTAGGGGCTCCGGTCGCCCAGTTGCCCGCAATCCTGATCGCCATCGTCGCCTACAGTCTGGGTTGGGCCCTGGTCGCGACCTGCGTCGCTCTCCGCCCGGGCGCGACGTCGACCCGCTCGGCGATCGTTTTGCTCGCCCTTTGGTGCCTCTCCGTCCTGGTCTTGCCCGGCCTGGCCAGCGCCCACGCCCTATGGGCTCATCCCACCGGCCTCGGCGCTGAGCTCGTGCTCGCGCAGCGGCAGAAGGTCAACGACGCTTGGGACTTGCCGAAAGAAGCGACCTTCCGCGAGTTCTTCAAGCACTATCCCGAATGGCGGGACACCCACCCGGTCACCGAGCGCTTCCACTGGAAGTGGTACTACGCCTTCCATGAGGTCGGCGACCGCAGCGTGGCGGATCAGGTCGCGACCTACGACCAGGCATTGCGCGATCAGGAGCGGGTGGTCGAGATCTGGTCGCTGGTGGTGCCAGCGGTCGCGCTGCAGCGAGCCCTGACCGCGACCGCCGAGACCGACGCCTCCAGGCGTTGGGCTCACACTCAGGCGGTGCGCCGTTTTCACGCCGAGCTGAAGACCCATCTCTATCCCTGGATCTTCGACGCCCTACCGCTGGCCAAGCGCGATCTCGAGGGCCAACCGACGTTCGAACCCGCGCCGTCCAACGCGCGAGCCGAGCCGCTTGCTGCTCTCGGCCTCGGCGCGTTCCTGGTACTGGCCGGCCTGCTGACCGTCATCTCGTCGAGAGCCTGGGCAGGCCAGGCATGACCTCTAACGACTCCCCTATCGTGAGGTTGCCGTGAAGCCCTCGAAGTCGAAACTCGAATGGCTGATTATCGGAGGCGGTGTTCACGGCGTGCATGTCGCAGCTCGCCTGATCGGCGAAGCGGGAGTTGACGCCCAGAAGGTTTGCATCTTGGACCCGGCCAAGGAGCTTCTGTCACGCTGGCGGACCTGTACTCGAACGACCGGCATGTCACATCTGCGCTCACCGGGGGTGCATCATCTGGACCAACGGCCCTTCTCCTTGGTTCGCTTCGCCGGCCGGCGTCGTTGCCAACCCCGGGGCCTGCTCAAACCTCCCTACGATCGACCGTCGCTCGACCTCTTCAATGCCCACTGTGACCGCGTCATCCAGCGCTACGGGCTCAAAAACCAGCATCTTCGAGACCGGGCCGCACGCTGCGAACCCAAGCGGGACGGCGTGCGCGTCGTGACCTCCGACGGCAAGAGGCTCTTCGCCTCGAGGGTCGTCCTGGCCATCGGGTCGAGCGAACAACCGGCCTGGCCGGATTGGGCGCCTCAGGATGAGGGGTGGCTGCAACACATCTTCGCCCATGGCTTTACCTGGCCCGATCGCGAGCCGGAGGAGCCATGCCTGGTGGTCGGCGGCGGCATCTCAGCGGCTCAGGTGGCCCTGCGTCTCGTGCGGGAGGACCGCCCGGTCCACCTCGTCACCCGCCATCCACCACGAGTCCATCGATTCGACAGCAATCCGGGCTGGCTAGGCCCGAAGCTGATGCCGATCTTTCGCCGTGAGCGCGACTACGGCCAACGACGGCGTCTGCTGCAAGAAGCGCGGCATCGCGGCTCGATGCCGCGTGCCGTCCACCGGGCCATCCAAAAGGCGGTCTCCGACGGGCGCCTGCAGCTGCACGAGGCTGCCGTCGACGACGTCGGTCTCACTGAGGGACAGGTCCGACTCCGGCTCGACCAGGGAAGGTCGCTCAGCGGCGGGCATCTCCTGCTGGCCACCGGATTCGACGGCCGGCGCCCGGGAGGCCCAATGCTCGATCGGCTCATCGACCGTGCCGGCCTGCCGTGCGCAGAATGCGGCTATCCGGTGGTCGACCCTTGGCTGCGCTGGCATCCGCGCATCCACGTCACCGGTCCTCTGGCCGAGCTTGAGCTCGGTCCCGTCTCCCGCAATATCGCCGGCGCACGCCGCGCCGGGGACCGGATTGTGGCGACGCTACGCGACGCGAGCCACAACCCTGGATAGGTAATCCATCAGGTCTGCTGGATCAGCCCCTTCGATGCAGACTCGACTCATGGGTTGAAATTCCCTAAAAATCGACTCCTTGGAAGGACTGGACGCAAAAATAAAACCATCACAGGAAGTCGTCTCGAAATCACAATCCGACGATATCTCGACCCTGTACCCAACATCCGAAAGCCAGCTTCGAACTTCTTCATGCAGCTGCTGTGAATGCGTCGAAATCAATAAATAATCGATACATCTCTTTGCCAACGATTTGGAGCACCCCTCCAGCATCTCGACCTCCCACCCCTGAATATCCGCATGAAGGATATCGATTTCCTCGACACCTATTCCCATCAAAAAATCATCCACACGAAAGTGCTCCTTGCCGACAAAAGCATGGGTCAAGTCCCCGACGATCCCATTCAGTTCCAGATTACTCCGGCCAACATTTAGATTCTGTAGCTCGGACTCCACCAGGTGAACCGTCGCCTCCGGACGGGCGACTTTCAGCCACATCGAGTAGTGCCCCCAGTACGCCCCGAGTTCTAGCATCCTGGGTGACGCTGGCACATGTTGGAGGAGTTCCTGAAAGGCGAATTCTTCCAGCGGCTCATGGACTCCGCGATTGATCGCCAGAATCCAGCTGAAATCTCCGTAGTAGGCCTTGGGGCCAGAGACAGGAACCTTCAGACCATTGTGAAGATAAACGTGGCCATCTTCGATAAAACCCGCGCGAGGATCCCTTCGGACGAGGAGGTTCAGCGGATCCGAGACGATTTCCCGGAACCGGCCAATGAAATCGTCATGCTTAGCTTTCTCCCCCATTGGCAGGGTCTCCGGTCCATGGGTCCGTTAGCGATGATTCAACACTGCGGCCTGACAGGGGCTCTCGAGCCCGCGGATTCTACAGGCAACCTGCGACGGTCGAACCTTGCCGACGACTCCGCGTAGACATGAGGAACACCACCCAAACCGAAGCGCGACCCCAGAGGCATGGAAATCCAAAGATGACATCGACGACTCAAGGCTCCCCCACCTCACAAACCCCACACGCCACGATGCGGGCGTTTCTAAGTGCCGCGATCCTTGGAGGCTCTCTGCTGTCCGGACCCACCCTTGCGCAAGACTGGCTTCGATGGGGCGGCCCGACCGGCGACTTCAAGGTCCAGTCCGGTCCGCTAGCGGAAAGCTGGCCTGAAGGCGGCCCGCCGCAACTTTGGAAGCGGCCCCTGGGCGAGGGCTATTCGTCGATCCTCTTCCAAGACGGCCGACTGTTCACGATGTATCGCCAGGGTGACGAGGAGATCGTCGTCGCCCTCGACGCCCGGACCGGCAAGACTCTGTGGGAGCACCGCGACACGCCAAAGCTATGGCGGGACATGACCCATCAGTTCGGCCGAGGCCCCAACGCCACCCCGCTGATCGTAGGCGATCGGCTGATTGCCGTCGGCGTCGCCGGCCGCATTCAAGCCCTCGACAAGGATTCCGGTCGACCGATCTGGCAACACGACCTACCGAGCAATATTGGGCGGCGCCGACGGATGGAAGAGTATGGTTATTCTGGCAATCCCTTGCCTTATGACGGCCACGTCATCGTGCTCGCCGGCAGCGATCAGCAAGCGGTGATCGCCCTCGATCCGAAGGACGGATCGACCGTCTGGACCAGCGACCCAGGTAGCGTCAGTTATGCCCAGCCGACGATCGCCAGACTTGCGGGCCGCGATCAATACATCTATTTCTCCACCCGCGGTGTGGTCGGGCTCGATCCCAAGACCGGCAAGACCCTGTGGCGCGCACCGATCGAGTTCGCCAACGGCAATCACCTGACGCCGGCGGTGCCGTGTGACGACCGTCACCTGTGGATCGGCAGCCAGTTTTCCTCCGGCGGTGGCCGTCTGCTCGAGATCACCGGCACTGGCGACCGCTTGAGCGCCAAGCAGCTGTGGTTTGAGACCTCGCTGCAGGCTTCCCATTGGACGATGATCCGCCTCGGCGACTGGATCTATGGCTCGATCGGTGGCAATCGCACGTCCTTCCTCGCCGCCTTCCACTGGCAGACCGGCGAGATCGCCTGGCGCCAGCGCGGTTTTCATAAGGCGCAATCCCTCTATGCCGACGGCAAACTGCTCTTCCTCGACGAGGACGGCAAGCTTGCCTTGGCGAAGGTATCGCCGGAGGGAGTCGAGGTTTTAGCGTCGGCTCAGATCACCCAATCGGTCTCTTGGGCTTTGCCGACCCTGGTTGGCACCACTCTCTACTTGCGCGATCAGGAGGATGTGCTCGCTCTCGAGCTGGGAAAGTAGGCATCCCCTCGACTTAGAAGCTCTAGTAGAACCCCCACCTTCTCGTTAAGCCGCCTGGGAACCCTGCTCAAAGGACTCCAGCGACTGGCCGCTTTGGAAATCCTGCCATGCCGCGACGGGCACCGACGCGAAGGGACTTGCACTCGTCCGCTCACTCCTGGCGGCCGGCGCTGGCTCCTCGCGATTCAGCAAATCACAGGCGGCCGGTGAAAACTGCACCCAGGCCCGGGCCGTGTTTCCCAACCGGTCGCAGAGCTTTTCCAGATCTTCGCGGGACGGAGCCGACGCCTCTAGGGTCCGCCGACAATCTTCCGAAGACGCGATCAGCCAAAGCAACGCAGCCACCGTCTCCGGAGATTCGTTATCTCGGCATAAGCCTTGAACGTTCTCAATCAGTGACGAAAGTTGCGACGTGGGTTGCATGATCTGGTCCTCCGGTTGACCTGGTCGAAACGGTCAGATTAGGCCCTGTTTCAGTCGGGCATGATCGCGAAAGCGTAGTTGCCCTACTGTTCGTCAGAAATCGCAAAGTGGATCCATCCATCGAGATAAATCCACAAATCGATTCGGCCAGACGCAGAAGCGGCCTGATCGGCGACTCAGCTGACGTCAGCGCGAGACGTCACAGGTCGAAAATGCCACCGTATCCGTGATCGCCCGCAGAGGGTCAGCCCGCCGGATTCAATGCGGTCTTACGAGTCAGAGTTGCAGAGTGCGTTCGAGAAAGGCCGCGATTCGCCGAAAGGCGATGATCCGGTTGGACAGCTTGCGGATCGAGTGCCCTTCGTCCGGGAAGCGCAGGTACTCGACTTCGCCGCCGCGCTCGCGAATACCCCTAACGAACTGGTCGGACTCGGTGACCGGATCGCGGGGATCATTGGCGCCATGCACCACCATCGCCGGCGCCCGCACGTTTTCGACGTGGGTGATCGGCGAGATGCGGCGAAAGAACTCACGGTCGCTAGGGTCGTCGATATCGCCGTATTCGAGGCGGTCTGAGGCCTTGAGCTCGGGCGAGGCACCCTCGAGTGCGGTCAGCCAGTTGGAGACCCCGACGAACGCAACGCCGCTGGCGAAGACCTCCGGCAGGCGAGTGAGGGCGGCCATCGTCAGGTAGCCGCCATAAGAGCCGCCCATCACCGCCGCCCGGCTGGCGTCGACACGACCGGTGTCGCCGAGCCAACGAACGGCGTCGGCCAGGTCGTAGATCTCGCCTTCGCGCAGGTGGCGATCATTGAGTCGAGCGTACTGTTTGCCGTAACCGGTCGAGCCACGAAAGTTGAGATCGAAGACCGCAATGCCCCGGGTCAGAAGATATTGATGCGAGTCCGAAAACCTCGGTCGTGCCTGGGCGGTCGGGCCGCCATGGACCCCCAGCAAGAGTGGCGGTTTTACGCCGGGCTCGAGGTTCTGCGGCAGATAAAGCAAGCCATGAATCTCAACGCCGTCGCGCGCCTTGAAGCTGAGATGTTCCGGTTCCACCAACCGCTGTGGATCGAGGCCTGCGGTCGACGAGTGGGTGACTCGCTGAGCCTGATCCGAGTCGGTCGGCCAGACCCAGACGTCTCCCGGAACCCGAGGGCTACCGACGTAGATCGCGGCGACGCTCGCCCGCGGCGAGAAGCTGATCCGGTAGACGCCACGCGGTAGCTCAGGGGTGGAAATCGGTTGACCGGCCGTCAGATCGAAAGCATGGAGTGCCGAATAGCCGCCGACGTTGGTGGTCCAGAGCAGAGTCCGACCGTCGTCCGAGAGAGCGGCGACTTCGACTTCGTGCGCGGGCGATTGCCAAGCCTCGAGCTCTCGTGTCGTCAGGTCGAAAAAGCTGAGCTCTTGAAGATCTCGGTCCTGATTGGTGACGACGTAGAAGCCGCTGCTGTCGCCTTTCCAGACGAAGCTCCCGTAGCTCGAACGATCCTCGGGCTGAAATAAGGTTTCGAGGCGGCGGGTGGCCAGATCGAGCAAGAAGACGTCGACGGCATCTTCACCGCGCGTCTGGGTGAGGATCAGAGCCCCACCGTCCGGTCGCCAGGAGACCGGATAGAGGCCGCCCTGGCCTTGATAAACCTTGCGGTCCTCACCCGACTCCACGTCGAGGATATGGACGTCAAAGTCGATGCCGTTGCGCTCGGTGGTGGCGTAGGCGATGTGTCGTCCATCGCGGCTGAACGCGCCGAAGGTCCGAAAGGCCTGCGACGGAGCCAGCAGCTCGCGCTCTTGGCGGCCGTCGGAGCGAATCAGATAGAAACCCTCCCGTTCGTTGCCGCTACGATCGACCCCGTAGGCGATCCAGTCACCCGCCGGCGACCATTGGTGAAAGGTCACCGACTCGCCGAACGTCAGCTGGCGCGGCCAGCCACCGTCGGTATCGACCACCCACAGCTGGGGCGTGTCCGTGATCCGGCTTCTGAACGCCAGTCGGCGGCCATCCGGCGATAGCGACGGCCGAATCGCCTTGCGTACCTGGAGAAAGCGGGTGATGTCCGGCCGCTCGGAGCCGGCCAAGGTGCTGTCCCCGGCGACGGGTCGGGGGATGTCTTTATCGTTGGGAGTTTTTAGCACAGGCTCGGCGGCGGCTATGCCGGAAAGGATGGCGAGGACGGCCGTGAAGAGGGCAACTGCGGTGAACAGGCGGGAGTGTTTCATGGCGCGGAGTCTAATCGACTCGACCCAGATTCGCGCCAGCGGCCCGGCCCGGCCCGCTTACGCTTCAGCCTGTTCTGCCGCGACCTGGTTCAGGTAACGCCAGAGCAAATGCTGGCGAGCTTTCGAGAGCTCACGGGTCACCGGCATCCAAGCACTGGTCGAGGCGATATCCTCAGGCCCCTTGTCGTCGCCCATGTCTTTTCCGGTTCGCGCCTGAATCTTCTTACAGGCTTCGTCGACCGCTTCCTTGCTGTGAAAATCGATGATCAGGGACATGACCGGGTAGACCAAGTCATAAACCATCAAAACATTTTCGTAAATGTAGGTCCAGGGAATGGTCTCGCCAGGAGCGAAGGTTTGAAGACTGGAATCGAAAGGTAAGTTCCGAGCGTTGGAAAGCGGCAAGCTGACGTCGAGCTGTCTAGGCACCTGCGGCGAAGAACCTTGGGTGTGGGCTAAGTAGGTCAGCGCGAAATTGCCTTCCTTGAGCGGCGTCACCTGAAACGAGGCCGCCCCGTTCACGACCGGCAGAGTCACCGTGCCATCGGCCTGGATCGGTAGCTCCTGACCCGTGCTATCGAGCAGCTTGGCCGCCCGTCTTTCGGGTTTGGTCACCAAAAGGCCATTCTCGAGATACTGCGCGATGGAAATGCTCCAGGTCCCATCCGCCGCAGGCTGCCCCCGATCGGCGAGCGTCAGGTGGATCGTCTGGACTTCATTCTCATTCAAGTAAACGCTCTCTGCATCGGTGGCAACCACCAGAGAGGATTCCTGCAGAGCGACTTGAGTCGCGGGACCCGCCACTTCCAACGTGCCGGTGGCCAAAGCGGCGACCACTTCGGTGGACTGAAACGGCAGAGTGACGATCCCGGCCCCGGTGTCATAGGCAGCCTTGTCATAGTCTTCATAGCTCAGGGTGCCGATCGGCGTCACGGTAGAGCCATCGCGGACCTGAACGGTGAGCTGGCCGAAATTGGCTTTGGTCAGCTCTTGGTTGGTCTCGGGAATGGTGTTGACGAAGTTGAGCACCACGTGCCCGGTGCCCGCGTCAGCACCGAGAACCACGGCCTCTGCCTCGGTCGGCCCCAAAGCATAGGTTTTGGCGGAGCCGAGAGTCGCTGCGGCCACACTCTTGTGATGCGAGTCGACCCCGAGGGTCTTGCTGCCGAAGGCGGCGGCCCTGGACGACGAAGAACTCGAGGCAAGCGGCGTGGTGGGCACCAGCGGCAGCCCTGCCACCGGGACCAGGACACGGCTGCTGGGGCCTGTGATCGACTCCCCCTCCAACCAAACGCCGGCACTGCCCATCAAGACGCTGAACGCCGGGTTCGAGCCGGTGAATCCGTCGAGGTAAGCCTGTTGGAGGGCATCGAAGGTGGTGATGGGGACGCCGTCGAACTCGCAATCAGTAAAGTATTGAGTGCGATAATTGGCAAAGCGCACCACCATGCCAGCACTGCCCGGTGCTTCGATCCGTGCCTTGAATCTACGCAGGGCGGCCGACTGATCCAAGCCATACCAGGTGAGTCCTTCTTTGGCGAAGGAACTCTGCCAGGTGACGCCCATGGCGCCTGCAATCATCACCTGGTTGTCGAGATTGAGATTGCGACTGAAAAAGAAACCTCGGTCGCTAAAACGCTCCAGATGGCTGGCGACAACACCCACGGTTTCATCCCCGAGATGAAACGTATCGAAGAAGATCTGCGAGCTGGTGCTGTTGTAGGGATCGACGTCTATCAACCGGGCGGGTAATTTCTTGTCGCCATTCTTCGACACCAGCCCTTTGATCTTGACCGATCGCTGCAGCCACGGGTCATCGGTCACCGGGCCCCCAACTTCGACCACTCCGCTGACTTGACTGTCTTTGAAAGACGTCCCCTGGTCGCCGTAGACATTCCAATTGCCCGAGTCGGCGGAGTTCTCTTTGATGTAATGCTTGTAGGTGTCGGGGTTGGTTTGGGTGGCTTCGAAATTGGGCTCTGACGTCGCGGACTCGTAGTAGTCACTATAGTTGTTGGTGGTGTCAGGATTCCATTTGGTCTTGCCGGCGAAATTGACACGAGGCAGGGATAGAACGCTCATCAGCTCTCCTCCTAGAGACGTTTCGAGGTCTTCGAGTATCGATGCAACATAAAAAAACGAGGTCTTTAACGTCGAGCGAGGCCCCGGCATCGAGATAGCGAGCCGGCTCTTCGAGAAGAGCGGCTGAGACCAGGAGCCTGTGCGCACGGACGGATAGTGGATTCTTTAGTGCATCTATCTTAGCACAGGTATGGTCGATAGCGGTCGCATCTGATGGACGCAGGCGCCGGCTGTAAGCCTTTAAGTGTTTGAATCTACAGAGACCTGTGAATCCAAGGCGACGCAGGCGTCGCCCCTACATCGGCTATCGGCGGCTTCTGAGCCCCTCTCCCTCTGAGCAGAGGATCAGGGTGAGAGTGTCGGACATTCGTACGACGCTGATTCGCTAAAATCGATCCGTGATGCCAAAGAAAAACAAGAAATCCACCACTCCCCGCGACCTCAAAGTCGCCGGCTCTCTCTGCCTGGCCTATGCCAACACCGGAGTCACCCGACGCGACGATCGGTGCCGCGACGGCGTCGCTCCACCGAAGGTACCGCTGGCCAGATATAGCGAGCTGGTGCGGTGGACGGTGAAGATCGGCACCCTCGCCGACGTCGACGGTGAACGCTTGCTGCAGGTCGCGACGGAACGCCCGACAGACGCTGAAGATGCCACCGACCGGGCCCGACGCCTGCGCTCCGCGATCGGGAAAATCTTTACCAACCGGGTGCTGAAGGAGCCTCTCTCACCCGACGATCTGACGACCGTCAACGAGCTCTTGAATCTGCGCCTGCCGGTCGCCGACGACGATGGCTTCCGATGGGCCTGGGCGGGCGAGGACGACGATCTCGACCGACCGCTCTGGCCGATCGCCCAGTCGGCGGCGGAGCTCCTGGTCTCCGAGGATTTCGACCGCATCCGACGATGCGTCACCCGTGGCTGCCACCAACTGTTCGTCGGCGGCAACTATCGTCGCTATTGGTGCGATACCAATACCTGCGGCAGCCGAAACAAGAGCAAGCGCTATCAGAAGCGACACAGGTAATTCAGCGGCTCTGCACCTGAGCCGTCATCTGGTTACCAGGGCAACTCGATTCTAGGGCTGACATCACACCCCAAACGGCAGACGTCTGACGTGTAATGAGTTGCATCACACGTCAAACGGCCGGTGATTGACGTGTTTTAATTTCGACAACACGTCAAACAGCCGATGATTGACGTGTTGTAGATTCGACAACACGTCGAACGGTCGCCGTTTGACGTGTGATGCCAGCCCTAAAACGTTGAATACTTGCGACCTGTGTCGTCATTCGTGACGTAAAGACACGATCGGGTCGACACCGGCCGCCCGACGCGCCGGCAACAGGCTGGCGACCAGGGCAACGGCGACCAAGAGCAGCGTCATGCCGGCAAACGCCGCGCCATCGAGCGGCTGTACGTTGTAAAGCTGAGTCTCGAGCAGCCGGGTGAGACCCATGGCCAGACCCAGGCCCAAGACGACGCCGACGGTAATGAGCCCGAGGCTCTCGAGCACCACCATGCGCAGCACGCCCGAGGCGCGGGCACCGAGCGCCATACGGATTCCGATCTCGCGCTGGCGAGTCGCCACTTCATAACCCATGACGCTGGCCAGACCGAGGGCGGCCAGCGTCAACGCCAGACTGGCGAACAGACTGAGCAGCACCGCTGAAAAACGCGGACTGGCGACCTGCTGGGCGATCCGATCCTCAAGAGTTGCGACGTCGTAGACCACCGCCTGCGGTTCGAGTCGGGTCACCCGATCGCGGATCGGGCCGATCAACGCCGTCCGATCGAGCGACGACCGCACCGCGACCGCCAAGTCCCGGGCCGGCGAGCTGCGATAAGGAAAGTAGACGTCCGGGTCCTCGAGCGCCCCGCCCTCCGCGATCAAAACCCGATGCCGGACGTCGGCGACCACGCCGACAATCGTCGCTCGCCAGTCGCCGCGCTCCAGGCGCTGACCGAGCGCTTGCTGGGGCGGCGCCTGCCCGACGATCCGCCGCGCCAGCGCCTC
>JAAAKL020005781.1:0-18847 GCA_010016065.2 Carybdea cf. marsupialis auct. non (Linnaeus, 1758)
TCTAAACTTGTTTTGAATTTTTCTGCAAACAGCATCCTGCTCACTACAGCGCACAACTTGAAAACAGAGTAATCCTCAAGAAAACCAAAACAATACAGTTTTCTATTCAATTCAAAACTAATTGGCCATATATATGTAAGTGCTTGTTTAAAAAAAATCAAATATAGTCCATGTGCATAGGCTGAATAGTCAAAGCACTTTTACAAAGATCGAAAAAATTAGCCGTTTAAAAATGGTATTAAGTAAATCTGCCCAAGATAATCTTTGATGTTTCCACAATAAACATCGTGTTTACAAGAGTTCACAACTGAGAAATTTCATAACATTCAGGAAGAAAACAACAAGATCATAAATTCAATGCCTGCAAAAACACGCACATTAAAATGGGTCCATCATTAAGGAGAACACAGCATATCTTCATCAAACACTATAAAGTAGTATACTGGATACAGAAAATGTCTGCTGGATACAAATGATTCATTGTCGTTGTTTAGTTTAACGCGGAAAAAATAAACAAATAAAATATTCTCATATAATTGAGCCAGCATTCTCCTATACGTATAAATGATATATAATACTCACTAAAATATATAATTTCTTCAACATTTTGATATTATCATCTTCAAAATGTACATATACATATAGGTTCCAGATGAAAATAGGACATTTTAAAATTTCTTTATATTTCCAAAACGACAAGTATATCAAGGGTTGTTTAAGACAAAAATTTTAAAACAATCTTACTACAAATTGGTCCTCTTTTTGTAGATTTGGCAATGTATCTATTCCTGAGTCAGCGCAATGCACAACTACTATTTAATATTTCCTTGATTAAATTAACATCACAAGCTGCTTTCCCAGGTACAAAAGGCAACATCCCTAGCCATCATTCTATGGTGAGCTTGAGCCTCCTTTCATGATTGTACATTTGATTTTAAGATTTGACCCTTTGGTCTCCAAGTGCCATAAGCAATTGGATAGTTAACTGATACATGTCCTCCCCTCCAAAGTATTCAAAATACATTTCTGCTTATAAATTGCCATTTTCATCAATACCACTACTGCTTATTATGGACACTAACTGGTCAGTAATAAACGCCTCCCAAACTCAGCTGACATAATTATTTGAGGGCATGATATGCCTATTATTTGATACTTATCTCACATTATTTCATGCTTTTTTCAAATATATAAGTAATCAAACATCCATGTATAAAAGGACCCAATAAATCAAGAACTGATCATGTCTAAAATTGAAGTACTTGTCAACATTTTCCTCCTGTTTACAACATTAAAAGATGGCCCAAACACAAACTTTTGTTTAACGTATGGGTTATAAGACCATAAGATGGTAAAGCAAAGGGAGTACTGATACTCGTTTGCATTTGATACTGTCAAAAAACTCAAAGCGGTATTGGTGTGCAATGCAACATAAAATAAATAGAGAACTTTATAACCAACTATGTCTCTATTGATACATGATTACATACCTGACAGTAAATATAAATATCACTGGTGATGTCTTCCTTGGTAAGTCATGATCAATCACTTTCTTGTCATGTCTTAGCCAATTCCTGTGACCACTGCAAAGAGATGGAAAGACATAATCAAAATCTGTTCATCATTAGAAATAAAAGATTACAAATGTGATATTGCAACTAAAGGCAAATCTCCTTTACTAAAACCTCCAATACATGAAAGGGAATTCATGGCTGTAGATAAGAGAAATCATGTGAAATGCCACTGTAACTTAAATTCATCACCTTCTCCATTTATATGATATGAACTCCTTACCTTCATTTGGTGGCATGGAGATAACTCCTGTGTCTCACTCCCATTAAAAAGTTACGTGATGCTGGCATCTTATCATACTATACATATTGTTTGTGTTTCCCACATGGTAAAGACACAGCTGGTTAGGTCCAAATACTAGAGACAACATCTAGCAATCTATTGACACGGGCACATCTTCAAGTGAAGTAGAGCTTCTAATGACACAGTATCAGTAAATGACATAGTAAGGGGTTAAGTAACTTCCAAAACACCTTACCTTGTGAGCCATCATGTTTATAAGCCTTCAACATATTAATGAACAAAGGTGCCTTTGTATGCTCAAGGTGTTGTGAACAGTATCATTATTACTTAATCAATAATAATAATATTAAGGTAACAAATTTGCATTAAAATACCTAAACAAACTGTGAGAGACAGTACTTGGACCAGTTTTCACACAGGGGTCTCCACTGTTCATGTTGATCATCGTTCTTTTTTCTGAACTTCTTGCATGACATGGTTAAAGATTCCAGCACAATTTAGACGTCTTACGTTATCTACTTTACATTGGTTTAGTGAAAGTCATCAGTTGTTTATACAGTAGTAAATTATTACAGCTAGTAGGCCTAGTATATTATTACAGCTGAAAACGACTTAAGAAAAGAGGTCATTGTTAGCTTGGAACAAGTACAGATAAAAGTGTTACTGTTTTATACAACTAATAGTATATATAACATCAGCAAAACAAGTAATAAAATTGCTATTTCTTGTTTCTGGACTAACTGAACATCTTTATCACAAAGACGATCTACTAGACAATGTGGGGTTTGTAGTCTGCTAGCCAATTAAACATTTTCCAGTACAGTTATTATGAAGTTCAAAAGTACCTGTAATACATAAGTAGGTAAAAATAGCTTTTACAGACCTGCTGTCATTAGGCCCAACCTAGTTAATCTCTAGACTGAAACAGGTTTATTGCAACTGGGCATAACAAATGCACATTAATAATTAACTATTAACATGTACACATCACTTTCACTCTCTGGTGTCACTACAAATATCTCTAACAACACTATAAACAAGATTAAGGCCTTTCAATGCAGTGGGATTCAATTACAAAACTTACAACTATGATTTACTGAGCTGCTTAATGACTATAGCTTGCAATTACACCAAATTATCTATAATATTAGTAAGGTGAATGGATATTGCACAATCAAGGCTAAATTAATCTTCTGTCAAGCATTTACATATTGGTGATAAGTGCTTTCATGTGACATATAGTATATGTATCCACCTTCTCACTAACATTTTAAAATGCTAAAACTTGAGCACTGTAGCTTTGAGGAACATGCTTTAGAACTAAAAAGTAAGTCATAGTGCCATAGTTACATGGTTTAAGGCCCTCATCATTGATGCATTCACCTAGCAACTTGGTGGTAGTAGGTTTCTATTAAACAAATTGAGGTTAAGGGGAAGGAAACATACTGTTCATTTTTATACACTGGCATTTAATGGGTTCTCACTACAGCCCCGGCAAACAATCAGCATGCATCAGTTTCTAACCCTCTTGATTAGATTATTCAGGAGTAAGTTCTATCTGTTAATGAGTCGTGAAGTCCCAGCAGAAATTGTAAAAATCGTAAATAGATGAAAGAAATGAATGTAAATAGACCTTCCTTTGAGAAATTACTAACATAAATAGTAATAAGACAAATTACATGTCTGCTAAAAATAAAGTTTAAACTAACGTTGTAAAGGGCATTTAATTGCATAGTGCTTTTAAGTAGACTAAGAGTGCTTGTAGCTTGTAATTAGAATTCATAGATAACATGGTGCACTGTTAGGCATAACATAGTAACAGAAGCTATCACGCAGAACTATAAGTTATGAAAGAAAGACAGAACAGGAAAGACAAGAGAACAAGTTGCAAGAAACTCATGTATGCCTATAGAATATGCACAGCACATAAACTGGTAAAGTCTGGACCACCTTACAAGTTCAGGAAGAAACTAAAAAAATACAAAAATCAAACTTACGCATCATTTTCATAGGACAGCCCAAAGTATTCTTTTTCCCGTAAACTAAAGTGTGATGCAGCTATGTCCAACAGGTCACTGGTCATTAGTCGAGGCTATGGAATGGACGAGAAAGAAAGATATCCATATGTATGCTGCATATATTATTGTTCGACATAATCATAATCATTGCTTTATAAATTATCATTGCAATTTATCAAACTACTACCATAACCATCAGCAGCCATCAGCAGCCCAAACACTCCTGGAACTACCACAACCATCTTCAGCAGCAGCTCCTTCTGCAGTTAAAAGTGGGTAATATACCCTCCCACTAGGAAAAACATGAGGAAATAAATGGAATGAGGACTGAACACTTTCAACTCATATTATGCATTTGCTAACATATAAAGCTGTTCGTAGTGTAGTAGCCTAGCAAACAGTTTTACTGCCAAAGCAAACATTCCAGAGCAAACAACCTGAATCTGTTTATCCTAAGTAATGCTACTGTGAACATTAGGAGTGATACAGTAACAGTGGGCTACAAGAAGACTTTGTTTGCCCAATATATATATACTACTTAGCGACATGATCCACGGTGTAGACAAATGAAAGACACTGTCATTTTATGTGGTTCTGAATAAGAAAAGTACATAAAGAAACTGTAATAGTCCACTGCCATGTCAATAATGAAGCATATCAGGGCCAGACGATGCAAACCATTCCCTTGTTGACACCTTTTGTACAAAGTACCCTCACATTTTACAAGAAAATGTAATGTGTTAAAAAGTAGAACCCATTTCTCCTTTCCATGATAGCCCATGAAATTAACAAATCCAATTGGGCCAAGAAGGTAAATAATTTTCTCACTGGCATAGTCTTTCCCTGTGATAACAAAAACATGTCCTGTGGTGAAAACTGAAGATTCAAAATTTATTACTCTCCATCTCAAATAAATGAAATTTCAAGCATTCCAGTCACCATTACATAACATTCATGGAGTCTTTTCATCATGTTCTTTTGATAACCCTTAACAAGTAGGCATTGTCATAGGGCTGTGTTTGTAAAATTTAACTATGATGGCTCATTCATCATAAAAAGTAAAATTATACACAACAGCAAAAGGCTATGATGGCATTTGTTCAAGTGGACATATGCCAACGACTGAGGTGCAGTTCTGGGTGTATCTGCCACTCATGTCATTTGGCATATGAAAAGAAAACAAAGTCCCATTCAAAGGACTAGAGGCTAGAAGACTAGAAGCAAAGCTATATAAAGACAGTTGATCTTGACTTTCCCTTCAGTTGTTTGTGGAGAGGCCCGAAGATACCTATGAATAAAGTTGTCGGATGTATCTCCTGAAGCAAACACATGAAAGATAGTAGCCAAAAACCATGGTTGTAGTCACTTTTTTCTGCCTAGTGGATATTCACCTTTATTCCCACTTGGCACCACTATATATATATATGTTTGTTTTCTTGTTTATCTATGTTCACCAGTACCCAAATTGTACCTTCCTTTTGAAACTAAGCAATTAAACCCTTTTATTACCTAGTGCCTATATCAACCTTTCAGTTACTTTGGTTCATGAATCTGTTTGTGTCACCTATACCTTGTTGATCATCTGCTTTATTTATGTACTCTTTACTCAGAGCTGCCATGGTCTTGTGGAAACATTCCTTGCCGCCAGTTCAAGAGGGTGACAATTTGATTCCCAGAAGGGCCAGGTGATAACAGGAAGGGCATCTGCTCCTAAAGTGTTCCATGCTTCAGCAACAAGTTCCAAGTACATGAGAACCTAGCCCCTTTCAAGGCAAGTGGATGGGGTAAACTCCCAAAGCAACAACGATAAAACCCTCTTCACTTCATGGTTTTTGAGAACAGCATACAAACAACTCTTAGACAAATAGGTCATTAACTCATAATATATCAGAGGAATTGACACACATTCAAGGTCTTCTTAACTTAGTATAGATTTTGTCCCCCCCCCCCTCAATACATCACTCTTGAATGAACTGGTTCAACATGGTTAGCTGCAATCTCATGTGCAAATGTTGGCACAAAGTGATAATGTGCTTGCACTGGCTGCTCAAATTGATACTTTGACATGCAAAAAAACTGAAAATGGCGCATGCTCTGTTGCATGTGCTCTGCTTATGTTCACCACTCATCTTTGGATCTTAAAATACCTGTTATGTAAACATTAACAAGGCTATATGTGTATTTCAAAGGTTTTGAAGTCTCCTTCTGCCTTAAACCAACATTTCAATTTTCAGAAGTTAGCTTTTTTAAAGACGGTCTTTATGTTCTACAGACAGCTGTTAGATACATGAATCATATTTTAACATATACCTTATAAATAGTGAATGATTGACTCTGTTGAGTGCATTCATTTTTCTTTTGTAATATTGTATCACCTACTGCAAGAAGCTGTGGAACACTTCCTCAATAAAGAATTTGAAGACAACGAATACAAAACATGGTTGATTCTACTTTGGACTAAAAAAGGGGGGTTATTGATGGAATCTACAGTTACTATCATATACAGATTGAACAGTATTTACTTGCACCTTCTATAGCCAGTGACTGAAGGCTGGAAAAATTGACTATAGCAGAAAAGAGAAACCTCACAGTCATAAGTTGGATGTAAATTGGTTCATGAATACAAGGCAGAATATGCTCATGGCAATGACCATGTTATCAAAAAAACCAAATAATTAGCAAAAGTAAAGTTAAGAGCTTTGTAGAGTACAGAATCTTTTTTCTTTTCTCCACTTAACATCTTTTCCCTCATACATATACATGGGACTTGTTACTAGAGCATAGAATGTAATGTATATATACATTAAAGACTGCAGAAACAATACATAGCACTAGAGAAATTGAAATATTTGCCATACTTCCTGTTATCTTGAAGCTCAACACATCATTAAGTGCTACACATATCTTAACTTTACCAATTTAGTTAAACACAGTAGATAATGTTAGATGGTCTATGTATTGTCTTAAATAAATAAGACAAAGTACAAAGAAAAGCTGGTAGTCTTTTGTACTGTAAATGTCAACAAACCCCTACCATAAAGAGAAGATTCAAGTGTCTTTCAAATTCAATAATAGTAACACTTCCGAAAGACAGAGGGGACCATGTAACACCTTAGAAATATCCAAACTTTGATAACATGAACAATAATTGCTGTTGACTTAGACATTAAAAACACAAAGGTTAAAACCAAAAGCCATAATGTAAAGCAAATTTATGACTTTTGTACTCTAGAACAGAAAAAATAGTTTAAATTACACCATTAAAAAGTAAGTACACAATCAAACACAAATCACACTTGCTCAAAGGCTTCAGCATAAAATATCAATTCATCATAGCTCAAGCAAATGGAAAACTAACATTACACTCATGTATAATGCTCATAATACATCTATTCATAAAATGACATTTAAAGCAAGACAGCAACATAGGGCAATAAAGCAATCAATCATGATGTTCCCTGGTTGGAATGAACACTGTCCTAAAACATTACACTTTGGCTGGCTACAATTTGCAACACGACATTAAGGCCACCAAAATTTACAATGAGATCTGGATTTACAGTGCACCAGTGTCCAAAGTGTCTAAAGGGTGTCCATCAACTGTTACATGCTGGAGAGGGCATCAATTGATAGCTCTAAATGTACCTTAGCAGTGGGGGCAACTGTATGATGGATCATCTACCATTCTGTCTCTGATACTACTGTAGACCTTGTGGATCCAGTGTGAGTACCCTTGACAGAAGATAGAATTCCTGCATACACCAAATAGCCACTTTCCTGTGTTTAGTAAGACCTTCAAATCCTTGTCACTATAGAGCACTCTCAGTCCCTTGCTCTCCAAGTTTGTCTTCCAGGCACTGGTTCTGTTGATCAGCTTCTCATTGGTGTCTGTTACAATGATGATGTCATCAGCATATAGTAATCCCCAAGAGAGGCTAGTTTGGAACTACTGTGATATAGCTTCAAGGACGAAAATGAAGAGCAGGGTACTGAGAACCAGCCCCTAGTGGACTCAAGCTCTGAAATCTACGTCCTCACTGTAGAACTCCCTAACTCTGACCTTGCTCTTGGCATGCACATACATGGCCTGGAACATCCTTACCAGCCACTCCTCTATGCCATCCTCAAAGACCAACACAGTATTTCTATTGGGCCATGGTTGAAAGCCTTTTCCAGATCAATGAAGAAGAAACAGAGAGTCTTGGACTCAGATAGGTATTTCTCTTGAAGTTGGTGGAGAATAAAGATTGCATCCACAGTACTTCTGCCAGGGAAAAAAGCAAACAGCCCGTCACTAATGTTAACCATGCCTCTGATAAGTCTCTCAATGATCCTCTCTACCATCTTCATGATCTGATCAAGAAGTTTCAATCATCTCTCTGGTGTGCCCCTTTTTCGCTTCTGCAGATGCACTGATGCCACAGTCAACAGGAATTTGTTTATATATCCATTTATTTATCTATGCATTATACACAGTATAAGCTTTGCAGTCTTCAGCTAAAAATGGCTTAATGTGATCAATATAAAGAATGATGCTTCTACATCAGTATACAAATCCTCTCATCCTGCAAAGGTTTGAAAATCAAATGAATGCTCCACCAAAGTATCATTTGTAAATTAGCACAACCTCTGCTTTAGTGCACCGTCTGAACATGAGTTAAAAATTATTTCACCTCAACTGGAAATTGTATTATTATAGCAATATCTGTGTTCACCCTGTCTGGTGTTTAAACAAGATCTGATGCTCACAAGGTGTGTGTCTGTATACAAAGCATTTGAATGGAGTTCTCCAATTACTGTGTTCACAGCAAAACATTGTTACTGTGCTTGATACTGTAATATTTATATAATACAACTAACAACCATATTCTCTTGTTCTTAGAACATTGAACATAACAATGTAAACAATCTGTCATAAGTCACACCAATCACACTAATCTTTAATTTTCTTGTCTGCAAATTACATCTATTTTTCTGTTTACTTGTTACTTCTACCTATTTCAAGGTAACTTAATACTTAAAGTGGCAACACTGTCCTGTATTGAGCAAAGGATTTTAAAAAAACCCAACCACATAATCTGATACCCTCTTTTCAATATTAAGGCCTCTTATTCTACCAGATGGAGACAGAAGCATAGGTACTCATGTCAACACAAGCCATATTTTCCCAATTTGGTAATGGTTCTATCTGGATTCATTTTCTTATAAAATATGTCCTTATCGCTACACTTCAATCCAAGCAAAACACCTTTGATGAAATCTTGAAGCATAAAATTACATATTGATTATAAAACCTTGTAATGATGGTACTACTAGCAGTGATAGTACATGGAGGTAGATTACAATGGGATATATAATCTGAAATATATAGGTTGTAAAAATTCCATTTGTGTAGTTCTAAGTAATTGAAACTCTTTCCATCGTTGATGTACAAGTAGGTCCAAACAAGCAAAAGAACAACTAGGTAGTAATTGCCTCAACTCACAAAAATATTTATTACTAAATAATACAAAAATTGCTTGGATATGCTGAAAATCTAAATAACAATAGCACTAATGCTGAATAGCATAATCTAATGATAACTTTCTAATCAGAAAGGAAATATCATTTCAAAATAAAAAAGACAAGTTATATAAAGATATTCCAACATGAGACACTTGAGATTGCCAAATAAAATAAGCTGAGTAGTTGTGCTTAACCAAACATTACAATAACTAATGGGCAAGTAACAGTAACAATATATATGTCTTACTTATAAACTGATAAATTCTCAGTTAATTCATCAATACAGACCACTCATTAAAAAATCAAAGCTTCTTATAGATGATGCAAGTCAAATATAGACTGTTTGAAAAACTGTTACTAGAAAAATGTATGAGGAATGGATAACTCTTTAAAGGCTAAAAAGAGGTTTAAAAAGGTTATATTGACACTTAAAACAAACATACGCACAAGAAATCATAAAAATTGCAGATATCATAAATACTTAAGCATTGACAGACATGATGAAATACGAAATTGGTATTCATACTTCAGCTCAAGAAAATGGTGTAGTAAGTTGTCCTAAGTAAGCAATGCCCATAAAAGTACTCTATCTTTGACTCAAAATATTCTTTCACTTTGCAAGACAACAAGGTATTGCCAAAGCTAGATAGATGTGAATCCTTTCCTGTTGCAGACTTCTCAAGTTCTTGAAGTCAATGAAGATAAATGAGTTTTGTTTTTGTAAATGTTTGTGCAATAGCCACAAGAAAATGAAGCACTTTATAATCTAGATTCATATGATAACTTCAACCTCAATGAAAGTTATCATATAAATAACAATCAACGACTAACATAACGCATTATACCATCATTTTAACTGATGGACCTTAGTACCATAGCTGCTTGGATATTTGGGGGGGGGGGTCTACGCTTAATGTCTTTTTCCCATACATCGTGTTTAATGGTGCCCATATACATGGGGCTTGTTACAGGAGAATAGAGCACTTTAAGACTGGATGCCCTTCCTGACATCACCAATGGCCCTTATGTCACATGACAGAAAGATCATAGATCCCAAAAGAGTCCCAACCTTCCTTGAGACAGACTTAACGGTGCCCATATACATGGGGCTTGTTACGGGAGCATAGTTACTTAGACAGGAGTGAGTTCTGAATTGATCTAGTGATGTTGTCCACCAAAGTCAGAGCATTCCTTCATTCTACTACTGCAAGCAACTGAGTGGTATTTCACACGTGATCGCCTGGGAATGCACAGGTTACCCTTCAGAATGTCCACCGGGAAGGCACTTTACACCACACATGACCATCTAATGATTGCTCACAAGTGAGCTATACGTACAATGCATATTGTTTTCACATGTTAAGTGACTTTCAAAGTCCTCCTTTTAGGGGGAACAGTAACCCCATTACTCTTCAAATTATTTTACTTGTTCCATCTGTATTACTTTCTGTAAGCTGTATTATCCAATTATCTACCCCTGCTTTGTCGTTGTTGGTTGTCGAATGAAATACATCAAAAAATAGTAGAAGCGCAGCCCTTTCCCATAGGTCCTGCCTTTCATCTTTACAACAATACTACTAAACTTACACAAGAGCATACCTAACTATTCTATGTATATATCTTGCAGTCTAAAGAAATTGCTTTCAGGACTAGGGTCAAATCTCAAGTAACAGAAACCCATATCTATTTTGCTTCCACGTAACGCGATCCTTTCTTTCCTAACGAACCCGCAATGTTGATCGTTGGAAAGATTCGATACTTCAGAAGACTTCAAATACAACTTAACGTTGCTAAACCATCTGATCGATTCATGTCTCGCATGACTATTGTTTCCCTTGACTGGGATCAATGACCTGGAAAGATCAACGTCTCAAAATAAAACTCCTCAGCTGTTAGATTCAGCAAACATTTTGTGTTGTTTAACGCAGCTAAACAAGAAAGGCCAGTATCAGTAAAAGGAATCTATTTGTTGTTGTTTATCTCAGTGTTCTCCCAGTATTCTTTTTGACGAAATAGTTTCGATGGCGATTACGTTACCATACTCAAGGCAATCATGACTGCCTGTTCTGCTGGCTTTCCGTAAAAAGAGAAAAACCGCGAAGAATCCTTAGTTTAACATGAATGGCAGTGACATTGTATACAACTTAATTCCCTTGTAAACGTTGGCATTCACCAACGAACGCGAAGGCAGTCCTACTCAATCATAAGCTATGCTTATGTTTACAACACGGATTTAAAACTAGCGTAAAATCAGCTGTGATAATATCTTGCTCTTTGACATGCTTCAATAAGGGAACGGGAAGTCGAGCGATAAGCAACAAGACCATCGGTTTAGTAGTAGTAAATCAGTTTAAACTTATCCAAATCTTTCAGGTCTATGCCGAGGCAGTTTTCAGATGCGTCGGTACGGTGTTTTAAACGACAAGTTTAGGTTTGCCCTAGTCATCCCTCTCAAGTATATCAGAAATTAGGTCTTGTCTCGAGCGGGCCTAAAACACAACCATGAATGAAATAATCAGCGTGGTATCGATCAGCATGAAGGATATGTCAAAAACCCTTGACTCACGCGTTCATTTTTATCAACGCGAGGAAACTATGAATCGATTCAAAATTCAAAAACCATATCTGAAAGAACCTGATGCTAACAAGTCGGCGAGAATCATAGGCCTAAAATCTTTTCACACTATTTGGCATGCTTCAGAAAAAGCAGTTGCAACCGTCTAGAGTCGTTTGTCAGTAGAGTTCTGGCGGCGAATTAAACCTGACTTGTGATACGTTTGTAGATCCGGTCTGATGGTTTGTATTAATTCTGGATGAGAACCCACAGTGGAGAAAGCTTAACCGAGCTGAGGTCGCAGATTGCGTGTACAATGTCTGCTAGATCTGTAAGTTTATCATCACAGGTGAGAAATAAGGTACTGTGAGCTGTTGCGCCTTCACTCGGCTCCTACCGCGATAACAATATTCCTGCCAAGGGCTGCGTCTTGCTCTTGCGAAGAGGGAAAATATTTTGATAGTAGTCTCAAGCTTACCGCATAATGTCTTAAAACAAATGCTTACTCTGCTGATCATCGATTTCAATATCTCTGTAATGGGCTTCAATAGAGTTCCTGAAAATCCTGAAAAGGCAGTATTGTCTAACGCAATTAACACTGAGAGATAAATCGGTAATCCATTGAAATTTTACTTTTGCCAAACGCAACATAAACTGTTTAGAAACGTTGTTGTGTCTCATGGCAATCTTTAACACGTTCACAGTTGACATGAATAAACTCATATCTAATTAAACCTATGGATACGAATATCAACAAGCAAATCTTACCTGAAGTGGAAACTCGAGTGTCCTTTCGTCCAACAAAATTACCTGACATCTCCTAAGATCGGTCATTCTTATGATCGTCATCGAAAACTGTTTCCTTTTTCATAAAATAGTGAACTTGCTTATCTTCAGCATCGCACGTCGCGCCGTGCCAGAAATTATACGACTCCTGTATGATACTACAAACCTTACGACTAAAATCGCATCCTTGAAATGATAGTATTGTCACTACATCTATTTCCATTCAAAGTGTTAAGATGCCTGTCACGAACATACAATGGATTTCCCTTGTTTCATGTTCAGTAATGATCAACTCGGGTGCCTCACCCCCATTTTGGGTTGGAACGGAAAGTTTGGAATTTCCAGAGAGATTTGAAAGAACAGCTGCCTCAGTTTCATGTTCTGAAAAAGAGGTTGTTGTCAAGACATCAAGGAAAGTGACGCATAGGAAGTGTCAATGACTCATATGAAATCCACTTCTCAAAATGTTGCGAATTCCGCTTCCTGGCTCCAATAGCGTCAAAATCATCCTTCACCATTTCACTACAACAAATTTAGGATAAAAATAATAAAGGAACAGTCACTCACTGGACATTCTTGACAATTTACTTCCTTAATCCTATCAAATTGATAGACAATTACCCCGCCTCTCTGATCTAATTACACAAATCGGGCGCAATCTCCCGGTTTCCAATAAACGGACTTTGTCAAAAACCCATCGATAATATCGTCAGACTGACTGCATGATAGCCAATAGGTAGGCACTACAGTGCACTTACAAGAAACGGACTCTGTCTCTTATATTCCGATAGCAAAGGAAAGGATTGTTTCTTTCCTAAGACAGTTTGATATACAGATTTGTAGATTTTAAAAGTTCTGAAAAGCTGTTTATATCATTTAAGGAAAAGTAGACATATACAGCCTTATTGTTTCTGTCATGGTCACATAACAAAAGTGGCATAGGGAAAAGGAGACACGTGCCTCCTACTTCTGACCAATATTGGGTGAAAATCGCTCCCACCTTCCACCCCTAGGTAAGTGTACAGAGTGCCTTTCAACAATAACTCGAGATCCACTTCAGAATCTCTACCTTCGCTTACCGAGACACAAAGGCATTTTTCGAGTCTTGTTGTGTAAAGAACCTCCTTTTGGTCCTAAACGTACCCAAGATATCCTCGTAATACAAGCGCCCTTTTCTTATTCACATGTAGATATAGTTAGGTTTTTTACAATTTTCATGAATCGACCATTTACCAAACAGGTACCATTGCTTTTGTGTATTTACGGTATTAAGGGAAGGTACACCGGGGGAATGGGGGTTCGTTTTGAATGGAATTTGCTCGAGAACTCATGGACACCAAACGCATGGATAAAGCATTACTTGCACCGGGCATCGTCGAGGTATATATAGGTATTAATAAATTTCTGTCGCTAACTGTTGGAGGTTTTTTGGTGAGATGTAACTGTATTCGTTACGAGAAGAAGGTCGTTCAGGTTGCTTGTAATGTAATGTCAGCATTACCCTAAGACCTGCGTTCGTATACCTGATACAAGGACGTAGGAAGAGTCTCAAACTTGGGGGGAGAGGGGACACAACAGTCAAAGGGCACATTTTCACTTACAGAGCACTTTACTACGTGTTGTATTTAAGAGTGACTAAAAGGGGACTTTATGCTTCTTGCAAAATTTTTGGGGGGCACGTGCCCCAGTTTTCCCGGTTCCTACGTCCCTGACCTGATATATTTTGTTATTTGTTTTTCTTTCATGACACATCTATACTAGTGGGCTGTGATTAAATTGCGAAAGAATTCATGTAGAAACATGATTTCTATTGGTTCATTGTTCATAGATTTGGGTACTTTGCAAGTGAAGACATTTTTACTAGCTTTCCTACATATACTAGCAATATGTTATTTTAACGAGAGCTCCTTATTTAAGATGTCTCCTATCAATCGTGTGTTAGGACTATCTTCCAATATCGTTAACACTCCATATATCTTCACCAGCGCATTGCTAGAGTGGCAATGAGGGATGATGTAAATTTTTAGGTTTCGAAAAAGGTACGCGTGTTGTTTAGCCACAATATGAAGTGCCGTTTCTTTCTGATGAGCACTATTTACTGCAATGAAGTCTGAGTGTACAATTAGATTTAAGAACGTAATAATGTGTCAAAGGTATGTAGGATGATTTTCATCATTATATAGAAATAAACGTAGAAGGCATCGAGAGTTCTGAAAATGCTAGAAGTAAAATGTTTGGAGTAAAATGTTTGGAGTAAAATGTTTGGAGTAAAATGTTTGGAGTAAAATGTTTGGAGTAAAATGTTTTGAGTAAAGTGTATGGAGTAAAATGTTTGGAGTAAAATGTTTGGAGTAAAATGTTTGGAGTAAAGTGTATGGAGGAAAAAGGTTTGGAGTTAGATGTATAGAGTAAATGCCTCTCCAACAGGCACAATACAGTGACAGTCATAACGGGTCACAGTATACACAAACCTAACCGATAATAGACCAAACAAAGAGGACGAGATTCGATCTCACAATCACTGGGTCATGCTACAGTCAAAAGTTTTACCTCACTTCCTCCCAGGGGTCTAGTGTTTAAATCTGTGAAACAGTAACGATCTTGCACAGTTTTCTAACGCGATGGTCAGATCTTCCGGGGAAGTGCTTTCCTATGAGATAGTCTCATTGCTTAATAGTGTTTTCGGCTTTTATAGACCAGGTGGCTGCTTCCTTGTAGGGTCTGACGCTTGGGAAATACTAGAAGGAATATGGCGCTCAATTCTGCTTAGTATTCACCAATTCATAAGGTCTACATAACCAGCCTCGCACTGGCAAGTAAATGATTTTAAAAATGACATCAGAGAACTTCTTTTCTATTGACTGCGGAAAAATGACGATGGAAAAATCCCCTGCCCATTCAGTAACTGGTATTTGGAGGGGAACGTCTCTTGAAATACAGAATAGTATGTAGTATTTACTTACGCCTTGTCCTTTTCTATAATATCGTCAACAGTTTAACATCCGATTACAAAAAATACTCTATATCTCTAATACAGGTGTCCCGATACAATCTTCGTAACGAAGTTACAGTTTGGCATATAATCATCAGAAGTGAAAAATTTGACGATAAAATTTCTATCCCTATTGCTTGTCAGAATGGGAAATAGGCCCTTAGATAAGGACTCCACAAGATGATCGGCACTAACTCATCCGTCATTAGACTCAGTCTATGGCATCACCGATCCAACAAGTCTATATAACTAAAAGAGTGATGTGTTGCACTCAGTCACCCAAACCTAAGGATACTAAAATGTGTTTGTTAAATGATGATGGTACTGACGATGTAGAAGATTTCATCCTGCTCTGCCACACTTATGATACAAGTAAAAGATACCTTCTCAACAATGTTAACGCGATATTGCAATCTTATGATTGAAATATCTTCCAAATCAATAGTATTAAAGATATTGTTTTGTGGCAATGGGGCGCTGCTATCACTTACCAACAAAGCTAATGCCACATTATACTTTAGTCGCATTGGGTAAATACTTGGGGTTTTGTCCACTTTTCATTTTGGCATGACGCTCTTTCCTAACGTACATTTATTGCTTGACTGTGTCTTTCTTGTCGTTGCTTTTCCGTATTGCTTTGTTATTTCTGTTATTGATGTTAATAATTATCTTCTCGTATTTCATATGTTGTCACTTTATTTTCGTCATTCTGTATAATGGCTACTCTTGTATGGTATGCAATGAACACAAGGTTATCATGTATTTCGATCCTCCTGTGGCATCGTTCAGTGATCTTGTGCAATGTAAATTCTTATTGCGATAAAAAGCAAACTGAAAACCCCTTTATCAATGCACCAAGAGGCTGCCAAAATTTTCTTTAACCTGAAGCACCATAAGTCGCCCCTTTCAACGACTATCTTTCATATGTAAACACAATGGCGTGCGACTTTCTATAATATCATTGACTTAAGATCTTTTGAAAGGTGTGGATTTGGGGAAGAGAAAAGAGAGGTTTTATATCCTTAATTCTGTTCAATGCTTTATTGCGCTAAACGGAATCTATAACAATAAAAGGGAGTATTTATATATGTGTGTATGCATATATGTTTGTATGTTCTGCTGCTTCTACTCCTCCATTTCTTGACAGATCTTCACGAAATTCGGGTGGTGAGCTCCTTGGACCCATAGAATTCTGACGACGAAAGATGAGCCACGCCGAAGTTGATCTCCGGGCAGGACTTCTCCATTGTGGGTGGCCTGCGAGTATAGTATAAAACAGAGGTTTGCAAATGTACAGAATCAGATACGTACGTGAACCATGTTGCCCGTTGGACTGTAAGCCATCTTGAGGTGTTGTTATGACGGACACCCGTCTTCTCGTAATCTTAATCATGGAGTAACCAACTTGAAAAGTGCCATTTAATCTCTGCATTGTTCTCCCCTGGAAAAATCTGCCCAAATGTCACTGAAATTAATTTTCTAAAATCCCCTTTGTCCCATCTTGTTTACAGTGCTTGTAATTTATGATAGAACAGACGAAGTTCAACGATCTCTATCAGTATATCTACAATACTTGTAAACAAGAACTATTTAAATACATGCATATTTACGGTACATCCAATCAATAAGCTCAGTACTGCGATCACAAAAGCCAGATCAGCTGACTTCACCTTGATTAGCTTAGCCCAATCTGTAACCATCTGGGCATCACTAAATCATTTTGTTCCAGAGCTCATTATTTGGTTCAGAAATCAGAAGACATGTGCAGAAAGTGAACAGTCTACTGTCTACGAAATGAAATGCGGTTTTACGAAAGTTCAAATACCAGCATTGTTCTAAATTTCAACTTTTGCCCTGCCTCTCAGCACCAGAGATTAAAGTTTGTCAGAATTTAAAAACAGAGAAGTGAATTATTGCAGTCATTAGCAAGGAGACGCTGTCTTTTTGCTTTCCTAGGGACAGATCCAAAATTACCACAAGGGGGCATAATGGAACGTGAGCTTCCTTAAGCAGAGGAGATCATTGCCAAGATGTTCCTAATATTTATTATTATTATTATTATTTTTATTAATTGTTGGCTTGTTCTGGGTTTTTTTCTTGGTGTTAATTCTGTTTATTTATTTACTTTTTTTACTCCTTTTTTTTCTTTTTTTCCCCCTGGTTTGTTTCGTTTTTCTTATTATGTTGACTATGTTTGTACTGTTGTTGTACCAGTTCCACTCCTATGAAATCTTGCTGTCTCCGTCGTACTGGATGAAAACAATGAGAATCCAGAGGAGCATCACCACTATTAGACGGACGATTCCCGGCCTTACAGTATCTGGAGTCCGTTGATCCAGGAAGTGTGGCAGACAAAGCCGGCCTGAAAACGGGAGATTTTCTTTTAGCAGTGAGTTTTCATTCATAACTTTTATTTGTTTTCAATCATCAGACAAAGAAGTAAATATTAAAAAAAAATTCCAGAACGTGTTAATTTATGCTTAATTAAGATAGGTTTTCTCTTGCATATATCGTTGCTTTTCTTTTGTATTGTTTAAAGATACATTAGGGCTCTTCATATAAACTAAAAATCATCCAGTTAGAGAATAGATTATGACAAAATAATAAACCAGAATTTACTCCCGGTCAGATTTTGGGTTAGCGAAAAAAAAAGACAGTATCGTACGTTGGATCTTATTTTTCTGGAGGTACAAATAGCATAACAATTTGGCGAATTACATTAAGAATGTAAAAAACTATAACGAAACTCGCTAACATTCAAGATTGAGGATCACTACCCCCAGTTGGTGCCACTGAGAAAAATTACCAAAGGAATGTGTAAAACTATTAACAAATTACTTATTCTTAACTAATATGACGCATTAATTGCTCTTATTTTTTCTTTCTCTCTTTCTATACCATCCTGTACTTTTCATTCAATTATTTAAATCTGATTTTACATTAGACTAGTTTGACTTGTTCTTTCTTCATATCAGATAACCTTCAATTGCTGAGTTACGATAAAAAAAAAATCGAATAAGTTTGGTTTGGAAAGTGTAAATTGCAAAACTGAATAGAAGAGAAGAAAGTGGAAATAGAAAAAGGGATGGAGGAAATTCGGGTCTCTCTCTCTCTCTCTCTCTCTCTCTCTCTCTCTCTCTCTCTCTCTCTCTCTCTCTCTCTCTCTCTCTCTCTCTC
>JAAAKL020005782.1:0-18846 GCA_010016065.2 Carybdea cf. marsupialis auct. non (Linnaeus, 1758)
CGAACGAAAAGCTTAGACATAATGAAGAAAGCCTTATTTTTGACTATTTTTAAGTTCTGTAGTACCAATAACTTATTCAAGATCCTATTTTATTCGGTTAAGAACGTCCGTTGCCTCCTCCCTGCATAGCATTTGATATGGCTCAGGGGGTCTTAATGGCATTATGTATTCTATGGAGAGACAAATGATTTTCTACGCCTCATCAAGGGCTTGCTGTTAGTTTTCCTACTACCTAAGGATAGAAAGGCAAGTCAATCCAATGGCTTTTTAATACGTACTGTAACGTTTGCACAGAAATGGCTTAGGCCACTTGAATTCTCCTTAAGTACCTTTTCATAGTCTTGTCGCAATTTACGGACCCAATGTCCTGGGTATGACAAAAACTGCAACCGGTGGCGAGGCTTCAGTTCTGACGATCTGGAGCTTTGGGGAGCATGCAGACTCCCCTTAGTTGCCATTTCTTGCAGGTCCACCCTGGCCCGGGGTTGTTAGTACCTGATAGGGTCCCATCTATGGGTCAAATGGAGGGTGCAGCAGCCCGGGCGGAAGAGGGATATCGTTACAGTCCCAGACGGCCAATGCAGCAAAAGAACAGCCCTGCCACGGCTACAAGGCGGATGAGGGACCTGATCTCCAACTGCAAGGCAACTGGGTTGTAGGAGATGCGACCACAACCGTCACACAGCAAAAGAAAAGCATGCCCGAACAGACAGATGGTTGTTCGCCGTAAGAAAGTCAGTAAGTAATTTACGGCCCCTGCAAGACCAAGCAGACCGTGGTGCTGACGTACAGAGGTCCTAGTGTCATCTTACTTGGAGGCACTTCTTAATGACCAGCTATCTTGTGTGGACACTGAAATTTCCAGGAGGAAACTATTACGTGTTTAAGGAAAGTTACGTAGGGACACGTTGCTTGATTTTTCTACAGCATTAATCAAAACCGATTTAGGTTTTTACTTATACTTATATAGCCTTTTGTCTATACAATACATATCTAAAATCACTTTGCAACCAACAAAAATCATTGCGCCGGCATACTCGCATTCCTTTCTATAATCCACTACTTTAGAGTAGTGATACAAAGCAGTCATAACATGATTTTTGCAATAGATGTTTTCTCCTGTCACATTTTGTTACGGTGAAGTAATCAGTAGACTAAACTTTATAACCAGAGGTAGCAAAGCTTTGACTTCGGATCGCGTAACCCTTGGATAATATAACTAAACCTGCTTACTTGACCGCCCATATACAGATACAAGATCAATTGTTTGAAAAGTGATCACACCATTCTGCATATCTGCGGCTAGTTGGTCTGTGTATGTGACGACACCGATGGCATCAACACCCACCCCACCCTTGGGGTAGGTTTTGTATCTGACATAGAAGTTAAACGTATAAAAGTAGAGAAACTGAAGGACAGAATCACTGGCTATAGCATCTTTATACTTATGCCACCCTTTTGCAACATCGAAGAACATTAAAACTGTTGTCATGATGAAGAATACGTGGGATAAGAGATGTATTGGTGTAACACAGTGCTTTATCACAGAATTGGTATCGTAATGTGACATTGAACCTTTCCCAAGAGTTGGTCAGCAACATAAAAAAATTTACCATCAAAACGATGCAGCTACGTCACACAGACCTTAACCACCAGAATATTTGAGACCGGCTGGCTCAGCAATAGATGTTCTCTCTAGCAGCACGTTAAGATACACCAACTAGTAACCTACAGGTATCAATAGTCTCAATTAAAAACATAGTTTGTCATAATCTGGTGAAGGCGTTATCCATTTTTCAATCTGCAAAAGGCGAGGCATTAGCAAGAAAGACATCTTCTCGCATACAGCTCATGCTGCTATTTTTAAACTCCAAAGACGACACAGCAACTAAGTAACACTCACTTTTAAAATCGATTGTGACTTATAAACACATTGTTATGTTAGCTAACATGAGTTTCCTTTCCTTGACATGCGCAGTACTACTAACACAATCCTTGCAAAGTAATTCAGCCTCTCGTTAAGTGAAAGGATCAGCTGTTTCGGATACTGCAAGACATAGCAACAAGTCCCCTTATCAAGTCTGAGTATTTGCAAGGGATAAAGAGAGGCGTTACTGAAGATTATGGCAAGACCTTAATAATTCAAAGGGTAATTAGGCGATTGATCGTTTGCAGAACTCGCGGCGTCGTAGGGGGCCGTCCCTATCTACTGTAAGAAAAAACGTTCGAGTTTGCTAAAACAATCACATTGTCTATTACAAAGTGTGAGAACTGATGATTTTGGATAACAAAATTCCTGCCCTCAGTAAATTATACAAGCCTGGGTAAAATTAGAGCACTATTTGTCATTGAATTATATTTTTGCACTTTTTGTAGACTCAACATTGACAACAGATATTTTTGGACTATTTTATTGGACAATTAATTGTCTACAAGTGCTATTCGAAAACGTTTTCTAGTTACTTTCTATTGGCTGCGTCAGGTAAGGAATTACTCATTTTCTCTCGCTCTTTGGAATTTGAGTAATTTTTACTTGCAATAGGTCGCAATAGCATGGGTCACAGTTTCGAATCCCAGTGCGGAACTATTTGTTTCCAGTAGTTCCCTAACGTGTTATTTCAGATATTCTCATTTGATACCCATAAGTTGCAAAAGGTTTTAAATGAATTATTTTCCAGGCGGCAATTATTCTTTTCTCACGTCACATGGCGAAGAAAGACTGCCACCCAAAGTTACGTACCTACGATCCATTGGCTAAGGGGTGGAAACTAATGTGGTGACGAGGGTAAATGCAATGTTATCAAGAGCGTCTTGTAGGCAGAGCAACAAGCCGCAATAGCATATGAGCCGGGTTTAAATCCAGGTAGAAAAATTATCATCAGTACTCTCCTACAAACAAAGGACTATATATCCTCTTCTCAACGTCATAACATTCTATTTAAAAGAAAATCTTATGGGAAATTTGGTTCCATTGGGCTGGGGCGATGGTAATGCCTCCCCTCATATAAGCCCCTTGACATTTATCCGTATAACTGCAGATTTATATCTAAAGATATTATCGTAAAATGAAATTATCTACTCGTTTACTTGTCTTACATCCGTTTAAAAGGCCTACTCCCGCACATTTTCATACCAATTGTTTTTAAAGTCATCAAACGCTATTTCATTCATCTGAGGGTGCAAGAAACCTTAAAACGTCCCATTTACAATTTCAACATAATGTGTAATGAACCACAGGGAACCGACAGCCATGTCTTAAAGTATGGTATTATGATATCCATACCGTGGTTGAGAGACGTATCTACATCTGTGGTTACGTTCCTATTCTACTTTCCAATTTCCGTCCTTTCCGCGTTGCAACAACAGTTTTGATTCAGAGTTACGTCCTTACTAGAGCTTTCAAGACAATCGTATAAATCTTCACGAGAATCGCTCTGAAAACTGTCTAGTCAAGATCTTTAATGTTCCAACATTGCTTGTATGCCCAGGCTTTGGAATGTGTGTTTTATGTGTTTAAAGGACAAAAATTCCTCGTATGCAGGTGAAGTGGCCGCAAATGTTTTCGGTCTTTCAAGGACAAATATCGTCCTTGTGCAACGACCTTTACAAGAAGGAATCAAGATTTTATTTTGTTTCCGATCCGAATGAAACACAAGTATTTAATCAAATGACCACCTCCAAATTAAGCGACCAGAGTTAAATCAACTGACTAGGCCTATCTCCAACTTAGTACTATCATCATATTGACTGCATTTTTAAAATTCTTTATAAAGTTTTTCGTCTTCTGAAATCAACTCATTCCCGTCCTTGACCGTTTGAATTCTATTGCGAACAAGCACTTGAGTATCTGCTTGCTTTAGATTATTAGTGAAGTAAAGGTTGAAGAGTATTACTCTTATGAACTTAACGAACTTCTTGACTAACGAAATGCTATGACTATGACTAGCGTAAAGCTGCAATGAAATCTAAGGCACTAGAAGGTGGACTTCACTGATGACATTGTCAAGTTTCCTGACGAGATAACTCTTGCCCAAGAGTTGCTGAAGAGAGTTTGATTTGCAAAAAAGACGTGAAATATTGTGGTCTCCGTTTATATATGGCCCTACACATCTCAGACAAATATATTCGTATATTTTATAGGCCAACTCTTCGTTTAAAGCATGCTCATTTTTGCCGACACAAGCAGTCATCTCAATTTTGCTCTATATCTACGCTTCTAGTGGACATACATTTATCTTAACCAAGACAAACGATGAACGGACCCTTTGTTCACATCCACTATCCTTACGAAAAAACGCTGTCAACAGTCACCTTGACTTGCATACCAGAAATGATGCAGCTTCACAAGGTATACTTGTCCAGATTATGTTACTTCAGAACATTTTCGTGTGGATAGATTTTAAACTCTAGGATATCTTACCTTCATTTTACAAAAATGAGATAAAACTTTTGAGGAACCAGCGAACCTCAGCTTAATTTCTCAGGAGCAACTTGGTTAAGGGTTTTCATACCTCGCATTACAACAGGACCTACAAATCCATTTGGATTATTTAATGAGCATCCCGTTGACATCTCACTCTTTCTTGTGCGTGAGTATTCATTGAGATCACTACCAATTTAAACGGAGCACCAAGTAAAACTAAGAGCTCTTTCTACTGGCAAGTTATCCATTCTAAGATGTTCTTGATATCTTTAGCTCTCTCTTCTACTCGAAACTCTAAAAGAATATCTCTTCATTTTGACATTGTGTTTCGTTAAACTTCTCCATTTATCAATATCACCAATATAACACAAACTAAGAAATTATAGTAGAGGAGAACTTGTTACGATTTTGAAAAATGTAGGTGGCTGCATGAAGATACACAAATGTGTTGATATAAAAAGGGCTAAAAATACCTAACTGTCTGAAGTCACCCACTCTGACGGAAACATGAAAATAAAAAAAGAAGAGATTACTGAATGAAAGTGGTCAGGAGATATCTCAATGCTGGGGTACGAAAGAGGTTAAAATCTCCTGCATCAGATGTCCACGATTCTTGTGGAAACAGTATGGCGTGGCATAGTGTTCTCCAGTGAGTAGGTGGAGTCACGTCACGGGTTAGCATCATAATTGCCAATTTTAAATCCTCCAAAACCCAGTAAGCCTAACTGAGTTAAAAATAAAGGTGTTTATCAGATTCATCCCGTTGTGCACCAAAGGGGGCGTTGTTTCCTGCAACGAAGCACGAAAGACTCAGTGTCAGCCTCAGGCTTAAGTTAATCTCAACTGAACAGCAGATTTCAGTAAAATACCTAGTAGCTATAATGCTTGGTATTGTTAATTCACTGTTTTATGAAAGCAGTTGCAACAATATTCAATTAGGGAGACTACAGCTTTTAAGAGATGAAGTCATTTTCAAGCCCTTCCTGCCATTCTATACTATATTCGTTCCTGGTTTTATTCAGCACCTTGTCTGTAGGTGAAGAAATTTTCATTGAGTGTAATAATTGCCTCTTCTACAATGACATTGGCAGAACATGGGGACCGGCATTTAAAAGTTACGTAGGTCCTAAAAGAATTGTTCATCCACCCAACATTGCAGGTGGTAACACATTGTTAATACTATCCTGTTCATCATATTATCTCCTAAGGTTCTACCTGCCCTCCTATATAAATTAAAAACTTTAAGCATCCCTCCTCCCTCCTCTCGGCACTGAACTTTAGCATACGTTCAGATCTATATTTGATTGCTTACATGGACTAACATACGCTACGACATGCGTGGTAATCTTGTTTTTCTTTATTGTATACCCATCGTATGTTGCTCGAAAGCCAAGCTCAACGAAAATTATCTAAGTAGAGACAACGATTTCCATCCGTCGCCACATTGCGATTACGTATGTACCTTATACAGTCATTAACATTATACAAAAGAATGCAGTGACACGCATGCAATGCTCCTTGGATGCTTGAGGACAGCTAGTTCATATTTTAAATCGGTAATATCTAATGGGACTGTTAGGACAACTTTTTACAGTGAACGTTTCCCAGTGCCATCTAAATATTCACGTCAGTTGCAACAGGTGCTTTCTTTAAACCTTTAATCATTGAACCTTTTGGCAAGTTTAGAAAACGACGGCAGATGAAAGGAAATGAATACAGATATTATTTCTAGGTAGTTCAATCCCCTTTGTTAAAATTCTAAATGATATCGGAGCGCGCATGCACGTCCACTTTAAGAATGCCTTAAAATCACCTGATATTGGCAAATATTTTAACTGTAGAAGTGTAGAACTGTGGAAACCTACAATACCTTTTGGTATCTATATTTGATATTATTTTTGGTCTCTGCAAAAATAGATGGAGGGCAACGATATGTCAACAATATGCCTATAAACGAGGACACCCTTTGCAAATCTTTATTTTGGACATCCTCTCTGCAAGCGCATTCATCTTAGATCCCTTCCATGGACACTCTGTCTATGACGACATTTTTCACATAGTACTATATTTACCATTATTATTCTGAAACAATAAGACACTTCCGAGGGGAGCTATGCTACCACAGATATCTTAAATTTTGTTCATTATAATCACTTTAACTGCCTTTAGTGTATTTCAATTATTCGATCGAGTGTAACTCTGTGCACCGGCAACAAAAAGTTAGAGAAAGAGGAATCGTCATACCAGTTTTTCTTGAAAAGCTCGGGGATCTTTGTAATATTCCACTAATACGTTTAGAAACAAGAGGCTTACATATTTTTCGAGAAAAAATTTCCATAGCCAATTTGTTAAGTAATCTGGATGCAAAGTATCTGGGAACGTTTGACGTAGTTAAAATCCGAGAAGCTGTCAACGAATTACCACTATGTATGAAAGATTAAAATCAAATTACATCGGCACGTTTGCAACTTTCGGCAACAAATTGATTCTACCTGAAAAATATCTCTAGAAGATAATTTGCTACTAAGTCCTGATTGTGTAATTTAATTATCTCGATTTACATATCGCTGTGAAATATAGTTGTCAAAGAAGATACATTATGAAGATCTATAAGCCGTTCAAACAAGTCTTGCGATGAACACAAAGTTAAGCTAATTACTAGGGTCTCTGACATGGTTTCCATTAATGATTTTCGGGGTAGCACAGCTTTCTTTGGTATCGATTGGGTTTGCTTAAGCTGTCAAATTAAGAAACAGGTAAGGTAGATCCGCTGTAGTCGCTTTTTTGATCGGATCTAGTATTTCTTCAAAATGCGGTGGGAAAGTGTGACGTCACGATTTTGAACATTTTTGGATTAAGGGGAAAAAACTCAATTTTCATGTTACTCTATTAGTAAGAACTTCAATGGCCAAAATTCAGAGTGATGTCCTTTCCCAATACGAAGATATCAGGTTTCAAAGTTTTGAATCTCTCTAACAAAACCCTGTTGTTTAATGCTGGCTCCTAAACTGAGGAACAAGAAATATTTACAGAGTTTTGACCAGAGATACACAACACGTCTTCTACTTTGGGAAACAGCCTATTCCAAGCTCGCCTTTCGATATCTGGAGTCAGATTGCACTATTTCTAAAACTTTTAATTTGTGACGTCAACACTTTCCCTCAGCATAAAAAATTGATGGGAATAGAGGAAAGCTCAGACGTCCCCGTCCCCGTCCCTTGAATTCTACGACTCCTTTGATGGAGTAAAAGGCAAAAAAAAGCTATCAAACTTTTGAATGCTTGAAGGCAAATTCCCTATAGATCAGCGATGCTGAAGATAAGCTGTTTGCTTCGATCAAGCAGGTGACACACGCGATTAACTTGGCAACACTTTCGTATGACAGCATCAACAATCACAACAGTGCGATTGTAACTCCCCTTTTTTACACACTAGCTTATCGGCGTTGGTATAGTACTCCTGTTTCCCAAAATCAATCAATTATGTTCTCTTTTCCCTACATCTCCTGCTCACTATCTTAAGTAACGTGGGTCGTATAGGCACTTGTAATATACTTATAGATGTTCCGTTTACCGGACCACCCCTACGACTTAGTGCATCCGCCGCAACATACGTACCACCTCAAAACAAATTTCTAGTAGGCTAATCTACCATAAATAGCAGCCACAAATAATGGTAGTGAACAATGACAATAACATTCCAAGCAGTAGCAGGCATTCTCTTTTGCAACATGTTTGTGTCAAATGATGATCGCTAGACATATAAAATGTAAGAAAATCCATTTTATACCTGACGCAAGCCATCCCGGAAACCTCGCCCAATAAAGTAGATAATGACGTGCAGTGTCGTAGTAATGAGTGTTGTATAAGCAAGTTAAAATGTTGAACACACAGTTCACTATACGAGGTTCCAAGTCTGAATCTAGTTCTAATATTGAGCAATGCGCTTAAATAGTATAAAGTATTAAACTAAGTATTCGAATACATTAATACAATTCTAATATTTAGGAATGCGCTTAAATAGTATAAAGTAGTAAATTAAGTATTCGAATACATTAACGTAATCCTAATATTGAGCAATGCGCTTAAATAGTAAAGTAGTAAATTAAGTATTCGAATACGTTAACATAATCATTTCGTACACACATTTCTCGGCTTTGAGAGATTAATGCGTTCCTTACTTATGTTTTAACTTTTCGATTACGCTTAGGGTGCAACTTTCTTTTATTGTTGTTTCATTTCTTACTTGCAGTGGCAAAATAGGCATCTATTTGTCTTTAAAAACGGCTTGAGACGAAAAAGGGCGCCAATAAAACTTTGATGGAGGGTATCACATGGTCATTTGACTGACTATTCTGTCCAGTATATGGCAATTTGTGTACGAACAGTCGACATGGGAACAGGACTTGTAGTTACTTGGTCACTTGAGCTGCAGAATTATCAATTAGTTCGGTATAGACTGTCCTAACAACAGCTGAGATCCCGAATAATCGATAAGTAAAACTTCAAAGAGATGAGACTAAAATATAGACTCATGAAGATATTGGAGAAAATAAACTGTACAAGTCCAGCAATTAGGTCATAAATATACGCAAAGGTAATCAAGATTTAAAAATGGTGTAATGATCACGCGATTGAGATGTGCTGATACGCCTGCTCTTAATTAGTAATTACAAATAACAGGGAGCCGAGATGCGTCATGACATAGACCATACTGATTCTGTGCCTGCGACTGCATCGCTATTTTCAACCTTTTGTCAGCGGCTTTGGACGACCCTAATTTGCTTAACGCACTTTTCACATTTATAACTGCTTTACTTTTAAGGTTCAGAGTATCAAAAGGGGGGCACGTGAGCCCCAAGATTTTGCAATAAGCAAGTTACACATAAACCAACCCGTAGTACAGTGTTCTGTAAGTGATAAGGTGCCCTTTGGCTGTTGTGTCCATCTCCCAAGTTTAAGATGCTTCTTTCGTCTCTAGTAACGACCGCAGCAATCGACTACACTTACCGACTCTTTGGGGGTAAGTTAAAGTGGTCGCACCCCAAACATTTTCCTCCCAAAAGAAAATTTACTTTGGGGGCAATTAAACCTTGTCAAAAAGTGTTAGTAGAAAGAAATCAAATTTATCATGAGCATTCAATAGTTTGCAGGTTTAAAGCAATCTCAAAATTCCTTCTTAACTGAATGAAACGATGGTGCCAGGATTTCCTTAGCCTGTCCTTCCTCGCAGTTATTTGTCAACTGGCCAATCCTGATCGACAATTTCTTTGACAAGGGTAAATAACCAAGAGCTTATAAATCATAAATCAGAGGGCAGTTCTTTGAATTTTAACTTATTTTCTATTTTTCCCTTTATTTCTATGAACGAAGCCTTCATAAAATATTATAGTTAGTGCACCTCTTTAATATCAGTTTTTCATATAATCATTTCATACATTTCACCTCCGTGCCCCCTAAAATTTAAGCCCGTTTCAAATACGAGTTTTTGCTGATGTCCGGAGTGCCTGGAATGGTTTATTCGGTAAATTTGCAGATTTTTGCAATTCAAATAACATCACGTAACAAAATCTTATCAAATGTGTGTCTGACGTACCTTTTACATAATCTTTGCATCGCTTCGTAGAATTATACTTAAAAAGAAAACCCATGGTGGTATAAATATCAAATCTGTATTCTTGAAGAAGCGTTTTCGCTTCCCCTCCTCCGTTTTCGCTTCACATTTGCAACTGTAAAATGCTCAAGTGTAAACAAACCTTATAACTTAATTCAACTGATGTATGTTGTTCAGGTTTGAACATGTTATAGTAAAATTTCGATCCATCTACGTTACACAATTGAAAAATTTATGAAATGACACGCAATCCAAAATGAAGCATTTCTTTTCCTGTATACTGCAAGAGAAAGAGGAATTACAAATATTTCAAACTTGAATAAAACATCTGAATATTTGAAAATATCTACAGTTTTATATTTTCATCCTCAATCGATGGATACAGTACCATAGTCCAGGTACATATATAACTGAAAACTGATACAATTTCTCGTACATTACATAAACATTAACGCATTTCATATAAACAAACTTTTCATTAACGCTTTCAAGCCTTTGAGAATAGATGGAGAGGAACGCTTGACAGAGAGCGCTTCTGAAGAGGATAGCTGTGAACAGGAGTTGCTCTCGTCGATTTTTATGCAATTGTTGGTAACTTTGTTAAAAATATGCCTATTGATGTCATTAAGTTATATGGGAGTCATCATCTCAACATGGTAGTTCTAAATCCCCACAGAATCACGGAAGAGTCTGCAGGTCATCAAATGTTGTCGCATGTATTGATCGTGCTCCATGCTATGCTCTTTTAAGTCTCGTGATAACGCAGCAATCTGTTTTTCTTATGTGTGCTTAACATTGAGAAGAATACTAAATTTTTTCAGAAATCCCGTGCCATTCACAAAGTGATAAAAATGCTACCATGGAATAGTTTGATTATGCCTAATCAAGAAACGGTCGCGAAAAATAGTCTTCGAACGAGAGGCAACTGCCATTACATTAAGCGTTTGCATATCAGCACTTTCAAAAAGAACATACAAAATGGACGTAGACATCAAACTGCTACTTTCAGACTCCGTCCCCTCCAAATCCTCAACGAGAACAATAAAGTTTATTACTCGACCACAGAAGAGTGCCACCTGCTCCCTCTTGCCGACGTTATAAATGCACCATTGGATAGTGTAAAGTGCTACAACGTAAATGCGATAAATTGCTAAATACCTTGGAAACTATTTTAAGCCCAGTTTGCATAAAACTAAGATGATGCACAAATGCTATTTTAAACTAATATGACATTTTTACGATTTGCACTTGCACCTTCAGTATAGAATGGGAATATTCAAATAGCACGTACGTTCAATTTGAGCAACTTTCAAACCTGTCCTGTTCGCTTGCAAACAAAGTGGTGACGTCAACAAAATTATTGACATTAGCAAAATTAATAAAAAGGACACCAAAAAATTATGATGTCAACCAAATAATGATGTCCACAAATTATGACGTCAACCAAATTACAGTTGTTCGTTTTGATTTGCCCCCTTCATGACACTCGTTTGAGTGGTTCCAAACATTGCTCAGTGCATTAGTCAGCATCAGTGTCCTATTAGAGCATTGCTGCTAAAATGTCCGAGGTTCTTCAATCTGATGATACAAAAAGCTGCTCGGTAGTCAGCAACATAAAGGTCTGATCAGTTTTGACTCAAATGCTACTGAATCTTGCAATGGACCAATCAAAGTGAAGGTCCATAGTCACATGACACAACCAAAACATCCTTATAAGTCTATCGTCGCGTCATTGACCAAAACCATCAAACATCTTATTTGCTACTGAAATGGAAATAAGTATGAAGCTACGGTGTTGCCTTGTGACACACCATATTTAGTTATGCATCATCATCATCGTCATCATCATCATCATAATCAACAGCACCTGAATCAATGACCAGCGACCTCCACAACTCTTTGTTACCCATCGTCCTTAGGCAGAGTATAAATTATTAATACTTCATCATAGGGCAACATAGTAAATAACGATGCGGTGGCAGAGTGTGACGTCACGAAGAATTCAATTTTCATGTTGCCCTATCAGTGAGAACGTCAATGGCCAAAATTGGAAGGGATGCCCTTTCCCAACACTGAGATATCAGGTTTCAAAGTTTTAAAACTCTCGAATGAAACCTTATTGTTTAATGCTGGTTCCTAACCTAAGGAACCAAGGAATACCAACAGAATTTTGAGCGGAGATTTTTGAGATGCAAAGGTATTTTGGGAAACAACCTACTCCAAGGTCGCCTTTCGATATCTGGAGTCAAATTGTACTATTTCCCAAACTTTCGATTTACGACTTCACTATCCCTCCGCATAGATTGCTAGTTCATTTCTAGTCATGAAAGGAAATCTTTATCACGAAAATATAAATTAGTTGAAGGATTTACAGGATTATAATTTCCAATTACATAAAAGCGACTACTCTGCTTTACCTTACGCCTAAAGTTCTGAACTTAACTAGCTTAATTTTTAAAAAATTATTTTTGCCTTAATCACTCTCGCACAAATGCGTTTACGCAGTTACAAGCTGCATGTCTATTAGCAGCAGGAGGCAGCATCAATACGTTGGTAACAGCTGCTTTGTGGCTTTTTCATGTCGCCGAAATTGATCAGTCCCGTGCAAAATATGACCCTTATGTGATATCTCCAGCAATGCACTTACCATGGAAAACTCGGATATGCGTTTCAAAACGGTTGGCTCAAAGGCTCATTGGCAGTATCAGAAAATCATGTTATTTACGACAAATTAGAGTCATGCTCATGCATGGCGGGGACAAGATCAAATAATAATGTAAGATTTTCCTAAGTTGAACAACTTTTGTCGTAAACGGCGAAAATCGCCATCTATTTGTAAAAACGCTTTGAAACGTTGGAACAAGAAGTGTTTAGTATCATTCAAGAAACAGTTATTTTTAGATTTATATCTTCAACTTTCAGTCCTACTGCGTCAGTTAAGTGCTTCACTGTCGCTGCAAGACTGAAGCGAAGCAACTTTAGAAAAGACAATGACTGACATGCGTCAATAGGCCAAATTCATACGTGGGAGCGATATGCATCAGCAGAATGATTATCACAATCGTCATCGTTACCATTACCATGTAAAAGTGATAATGAGCATATTGATGGTAATCATCATCACAACCATACGTTAGAAAGGTACTTGGCACGGATGTCTATTAGGGCGTGGCCATCACCCTTGAAATTCAGCAAAACAACCTAATGTTGAGCGGAGTACATTTGACACGCAAATTTCTATAATTAATTTGTTGGAAAGTAATTGACATTTAATGCGTTCTTGTCTTGGTATATTCCCGTTCATCTCACAGGTATGGAGCTGTTCTGATAATCGTCTCCAAAGGATGATAAAACTTGGGTAATGGCATGAAAAATTCGTGTCTATTATGTCTTCTTGTCGATTCCCTCAAGTATTGACAAAATATACTATTTTGTTAGAATCATTGATGATGTCAGGTTTGAGCGTGCATATTACTATGACGTCAATGCTTTGCCTCTTTTGATATTTTATTAGGTTGCTATAACTGGATGCTTCTTATCATTCAGGAAATTGTGCTTGCATATGTATGTGCTTGATGTGCATGTGCATGCATGTGCACGAGTATGTCCTTGCATGTGCATGTGCTTGCATGTGCATGTGCTTGCATGTGCATGTGCTAGCATGTGCATGTGCTAGCATGTGCATGTGCTTGCATGTGCATGTGCTTGCATGTGCATGTGCTTGCATGTGCATGTGCTTGCATGTCCATGTGTTTGCATGTGAATATGCTTGCAAGTAATACGTTTATCGTCTAGTATCACATTCCTTTTTACTATGGCAATTAAGTAGAATTGTGATAGCTATTCCCTACTTGTATCAAGTTAGGCTAAAATCATCTAAGGACTAAAATTCCCTTCTCGAAAGCAGGCATTGTGATAGAAAGGGGACTTGTGCCACAAGCCAGGATTTCACTCGATGCACCTAAGACACACTGCAACCTTGGCTGTCCAAGAGGTAATCCGTTTTCATCACAAAATGAGAATACATGTGGCAGAATACATAATGGCTCAGAAAATTAAGAGCTTCCGCTGTGAAATGTGAGACTTAATGAAGATCCCATAAAATGGTCGACAGCTGGCAAGAAAATTCCAGAGAAATTCAGAAATTCGATCAAAAGAGACTTTCCCGTTTTGGCCACGAAATGCTCTTAGCCTATTTGAAATGAAGAAGGTAGGATGGTTATCAAACACCTGAATGGCGACAGGAAAGCTTGCAGGCGACAGGAAGCCATTCGAAAACCACAACTGGTCCACAAAAGACGAGACAAGCAGCTGCGTTCTATATACGTTGATACTTACTGATTTGTAGAGCTGGCAATTTATTTCCGCAACAATGCGGCCAATGAGAAGAGCCTGCACTAATGTTTGTTCCGTGCCTCTTATCGAGTATTCTTGATCTGTCTTATAACATATAAATAAAAAGAGGTCGCCTTACAAATTTGTTAACCTGGGTCACTAAACTCATACTCTTGTCTAACTATGATCCAAGGCATTTTACTACAGACACAGGAGAGACACTGGTTTCGCCAGCACTAATGGCACCAATATTAACAAAATGAACACACAGTTTGTCAAACCAGTGCCAACACAACAATGGCCTTAGCGAGAAATATCCGTGAAATTAAAACCTCTCGGACTCAACTCTGCTTTAACAAAAGCATATTTCTCGTTAAACCATGTTTCGGTAATCGCACAGAAAAAGGCTTCACAATCAAACATTTAATCTAGTAGAGTCGCTGTTTTCTTTCTGACAGATCTAACATTCCATAGGCATAGCAAAAGCGACATTCTAGTTTAGACTTTTGAGACGAAATTTGAGAAAATCAGATCAGAAATTCACTTTTCAATTCAATATCATGAAATCAAATAAATTTGCATCCACAACCATAAGGGATAACATTTGGTCATAACCGTGAAATTATGAGTCATATGACAGTAACACATCCACTATAAATATTCTTCCACGTCAATCGTACAGTTATCAAAAGCAAACTGGTACAGCTAAGAGAGTGCATTCAAAATATGTACTTCCACTGCCTGCTGTTATTCACCGGAATAATAATTTGATGGAACCTGTGTCTCCCAGTGCTAATTTCCTGCGATGGAAGAATTACGCATTTAATCATCAAACAGTAGGGAAGTTGATTTTATTCTAATTCCGAGAGATACTTCCATCAATTGATTTGACTGTCCCAATTACCAACAGCTATAGCACAAAACCTTTTCTTTGTTTAACAGAAGGGCCAAGTTATCAATTTGCGGACTGGTATCTAAGGTCGTGATTTGTTGGGGATGTAGCGGACGGCCGAGTGGAAGATAAACCCTTAAAGCGGCACAATTTTTGTACTTAAAAGTTTTTTTGGGCGCGACACTCCTCATAGCACATAATCGTCAGAATGGAACACGAAAAGAAAGGAATGAAACTAACACTCAACTGTGTTTTCAAAATAGCTAGTCAAAACTCTGAGTACCATTTGGATGTTGTTTTGACCAGTCAGTGCCCGTAGAACTGAGTAGTTACACACAAACTATTTCTGTCTACACAGCAACAGTTTTCTTGCATTTATGCTCCCTGATTCCAAAACGACAAAGTGAAAGGCAGACCTAGCCTTACCTGTTACTCGGAAACGATTATGCGTATACATTTCGACACAATCTGGACTTTCGAGAAAGTACTGCCCTATGGCAGAGTCATATTGCTTAGTGGTGCTTTTCGATTTTGAAACCTGAGGTGGCTGTTTCCTTGTAGGAGTTGATGCTTGGCAAACAAAGGAAGGAACCGGCTGCTAAATTCTATCAACTGCCCTCAAATTCGTGCGGCCGACATAGCCAGCCTCGCACTGGCAAGAAAATGAATAGGCAATGGTGCTGCAATTTGTGTAAGGCATACGGTCTCTGAGGTGACTTAAGAAAGCTTTCTTACTCGCATTAACTAGGCATGAGGTCACAGCGCCGGAACACTTCCCTACGGCCTTTTCGATCTGATCTCGCATAAAAGTGAAATGTTACAAAATCACGGTAGTTGTTCGACGGAATATTTTCCTTGATGAACCAAATGCTGGCTTTAATTTCTCTTCTGGACAGATCAACCCTCTTGCTTTGAAACATTCATTTACTACTGTTTCGTTTCCTATTATTAATCTATTATATTTTGTACGTACGTAACTAATATCTCAACAGAATGCATCACCCTGACAAAAGGATCACTCAACCCACAAATCCTATATACTACCTACAAGACGAAGGTCATAAAAAGGTAAGTACGCTCCAAACAGTCAGCCCTTACCTACATATATGACCATATAGCTGCGTACGATCGTACCAAACTGGTGACTCGATACAGAATGCAAAATACCAATGTACAAAAACCAGTACCTTCTGCTACAAATGCATGAGCAATGTTCATGGAAGGTAATAACTCAAAACTGATGAATTACAATGTTTCGTATTTTAATGTACATTACCAGTCACTGCAAATATGCACACTAGTAACCTATGTTTCAGTACGTCTATCGAATACCTCGGATTTAATTACATGCGACTATCGCACTCAATGCAAGGGCAAAGGTCCTCTTGGATTCACACATCTGCGAACAGTATGTACGTGGGAGCATCGGTTACCTTAAATCCCACTAACATCAGAAGCTTATGAACTTCAAGTCGGCAAATAGGAGCACGGTGTTCATGTAAGGCCGTCTCGTACCCCAAACCAGCAAACATTTGTGCAATTTTTATGCGTGGTCATCGTTTTCCTTAAGATTAACAAATATTTAGACAATGTCCTTTTAAAACAATATAAAATCAACGAAAAAGGCAATCAAATACGTCTGGTCCAAGAACATCCGGTAAATGCTCCTGAAAGGCTCTTGTAAACTCTATATCGACAGACACAAATGTACACTGTTCATGAAAGACTTCAGTAAACTCCAGGCATCCAAATACTTGCATAATCTTCATATAAAAACATATGATGTACATCATCAAACACATGCATGATATTTTTGCAAGGCCTCCGTGTACTCCAAGTCCACAAAGATTTGTATAATGTTCTAATAAGGTTGCTGGATAGTCCATGCCCACACAAATTGCACAATGGTTATGTTAGGCCATTGTGTGCCACAGAGCAACCATTTGTACAATGTTTATGTGCAGCTGTCAGGTACTCCATCTCCACAACCATTTGTACATTATTCGTGTAAGACTGCCGGGTACTCCCTGTCTACAAACAATTGTACAATGTTCCTGTAAGATCTTCGTGTACTCTACAAGATCAACCATTTCTACTATGTTCATGTACGGCTGTCGTGTAACCCATCTCCACACGTATTTGTACAATCTGTATGTCAGGATGTCAGGTAACCCATTTCCACAAGCATTTGTACAATACGTATGTAAGGCTGTTGGGTATTCCATTTCCACAAGCATTTGTACAATCTGTATGTCAGGTTGTCAGGTAACCCATTTCCACAAGCATTTGTACAATACATATGTAAGGCTTTTGGGTATTCCATTTCCACAAGCATTTGTACAATCTGTATGTCAGGTTGTCAGGTAACCCATTTCCAAAAGCATTTGTACAATACTTATGTAAGGCTGTTGGGTATTCCATTTCCACAAGCATTTGTACAATACTTGTGTAAGGCTTATGGGTATTCTATTTGCACAAACAAGCAGATAATGTTATATTCTATCATCGGTTTCTCCAGACCGACGACTTAGTTACAACGATACAAAAACTAGAGAGCCAAATTGAGCCCCAGTAATATTTCCAATAAATATTGTTAATGTTACCAGTCACTATGGATTCGTAAAAACTTGCTACAATGTCAGTAAGTTGACCTATCACTGTCGCTCAGCACATACTAATGTCCGTCCTTTGGTCTCTTGTCTCTGTGTGTATACATACCAAACTTGACGCCAGATCTTTTAAAGTACGCGTTAGTACTCGTAGATTCTATCAGGGTCACATTCTTTATAATCGCTACAAACTTCCGATTTTATGATTGGCACGGAAATGACGTCCCATCAAATGCGCTATGAAAACCCAAACATGATAGGGTACCTTGTAATTATATTGTCATCTCCAGCATCTTTCTTTCTAAGCTGCTAGCGGATTTGCATGTATCTCGATGCCCTTAATCTTGACCTCATCCAATGGTTTGTAATTTTTCTCGTTGACAGGAAGCTTTTCAAGATCATCGAGAACGTCAAATCCGTCGATTACTCTAAAGGGAACGTAAACAGATGAGATTTTTAAGACGAAACACATTAGGCCCTGGTCAATGTCCATGCTTTATGAGAATCTAACAGCTGTAAATCGTCTAATTAATCACTGGGCAATCACTTACCCTTTTTAAGATCTATAGAAAGCAAATCGTTACTTACGCAATCAAAAACAGATGAACTATACGGAAAGCGGAGAGTAAATGTTCATTTCACCTTAAATGCCAATGAAATTATGAAAGGTCGGATTTCGTGCTGTGTTTTCTGCCCTGTTTTTATTCTCTAGTCGTGACCTTGGTGCTAGTACCGTTGTTACGGTTAGGGAAATGTTAACTGCAGGACACAATATGTTAAGCCCCTAATATAATAAATAGACAATTTACTCAACTGAAGCTGCAAAACTCGAATCAGTAAATTTAATTAGCACCCAAACTTCACTATCTTTTACATTTTTTTCCATAAATTGTTGAACGTTTCTTGATACTAAAATGCATTCATACCTGGAGATTCATGATTACCACTAGGCAGGACCTTAATAAATGTCCAAT
>JAAAKL020005783.1:0-18845 GCA_010016065.2 Carybdea cf. marsupialis auct. non (Linnaeus, 1758)
GGAGTCAAATCTTGCTATTTCCAAAACTTTTGATTTGTGACGTCATCACTTTCCCTGCGCATTTTATGTCATGGCACATGACCAGGCATACGAGTGGCTCCTACTCCTACCACGAATGTGGTAATAGCTACGAATGAGAAGTACAGTTGCTACCTCCGACTTAGGACGACCATTCTTTTCGCCTTTTTCGCCTTGATTTTTTGTTAATTAAGGTTCAAACACTCTTATTTTATGAGCCCCAGGTCATGTTGTGTTATTGATCTGATCTTTTACGCAAAGTTTCGGCAGCCCTTGGCAACATTTACAGCAGCCAGTAAGCCCGATTTCAAGTTAAGAAATATCACAGAAAAAGTAAAACGTATCTATTTGTAAAGGATTAGCTTTTTCTTAATCCATTTCACTAGAGCGTTTCCTGTAATTTGCTCGTTTACTATACTGGTTTAATATGCCCATTCCACTAATAGGGCGTGCTTGGGCACAATTTTTGCGCCGCTCTTTACTTAGACTTCAGATCTACAGTGATCCCCTATTGACAATTCGGTCCCCCGATATTCTGTTCCCCACTCCCCATTTCTGATATCCACCTTTGATAACAACATGATGTCCCTTGTCAACTTACAAGTTGCATAACGATAGCTTCTTGTGATGTGGGTTGCGGCAAATGTGACGCTTTTCGTATTTTAACAACTGACTTTACATGCCGTTAATTAACTCATGATTGTAGTGCAAGAATCTTCGGGTTAAGGAACTTCGACGTGGGTAGGACTTTACAATTTTTTTCTAGGGTTCCCGTTGCCCCACTCTGATTCAACGGGTTCCTCATATAGCGATGGAAACCGAGTTGGTAGTCGGCAGACCCTTCACATCTTTCTGAGTCAGTATTGAAGATTTGTGACCCAAAGTACAACGCACTTGTAAAGAGTTATCTCGTAAAGAGGATTTTCCTCAAATTCATCTTGCTATTTTTTTGAGTGGTAACAGCTATCTTTTGAACTGAAGAAAGGACAATTTCGCGTAGAATCGAGTTAAAAAGAGCAAAGTGAAACACGTTATTGAAAAAAAACCCTATTCCGGTTTTATACTAGCTATTACTGAAACTTTTCCCACGGTGAAAACGCGTTTTGCTTCCTCCACCCAAAAATTGTTGCCTGCAACCCTAAAGGACGTATTTTCTGTCACGCAATAAAAGTTGATTCGTTTGTAAATTCACATGCTGCTGTGATAGCGAGACTGCAGGACAGAAACACGCAAAATGTGCAGGTCTTCATACGCGAACGAAGTATGGCATAGAGAATTTTAGCTGATGGTTTTTGCAAATATATTCGTATCCACGAAAAATGACTCAAAAATCGTGAAACCTTTTTGTGAAAGCCATTCTTTTGTCGTCCTCCTTTTTATTTTACTGCTCTGGAAGCTGTATTTATCAAAGCGAAAATTCGTGTGCTTTGTGTGCAAAAATAATTTGTTTACAACTTACGCGCTTCTCAATAATGTGAGTGACCAAAAATGTGTCATTTATGCAGTTTCAGTATTCTCATTTCTTATAAATTCTACGTAAAATCGCACCTCCATGACTTCAGATGATTGCTATGACCAGTGTCTGGCGAAAGCGTTTCGCAAGATTTTCAAGTTACTTATCATTAATCAATTCTTCAAATAGTCTAGGTGAGTGTTAGCATTTCTCGTGTCTCACCTCATGAAAAGTCGACTCAATCAGTCTCAAAATATTTTCCCATTTTTTTAACCGATCTGCATGAAAATCGTCATTTACTCCATGATGCGTCTCTTGCAAGTTTCAGATGTTCATTTGAGTATCATTTCCAAGTGTTTGGGCCCTGCCACGCCATTGACATCGTAGATAGTAAAAGTGTCTTTCTTTTCAACTTCTCGTTTCTTCACAGGTATGACTGGACACAAGTGTGCCACTGTTTCTCTTGGACAGGGACAAGGGCCTTTAGCGGAAAAGATCATTGAACGGGTGAGATACAATTAGCTGGCAAAGACCTTTGAACACAGTTGCACAGGGCGTTGAGTCGCAAAGAAGGTCGGTCGTCCTGAACTGAAAATGACAGTGACAGTGGCACGTTCAACTGTAATCAAGAGGATTAGAGTCTGGAACTTAGCTGGTTATTAGTAAATATTAAGGGGAGATAGCATGAAGAAGCGTGAGCTTTCCTTGTAGTTGGGTAGGGCACTAAATGACTTTTGTTTTGTGTTTTGAGTTTAAGCAGAGGGTAATGTGGGATTAGGAAGCTTATCAATTGAGGTTAACTCAAACATGCATTGTTTCAGGTTTAACGGACGGTTACCGAACCGCTTGGTACTTGCCCATGTGGGTTACGCAGACGGTCGGTAATCGCAGTGCTCGATAACATTGCGTTTCGTTTAAGGGTTACTGGTTCCAAATAATGGTCAGGTTGTTGAACTCGTAAGTGAAGAGTCTTGCATCTTTCTAAGAGGCAGCCTAGTACTACACCCTATGAAGGTCTTTCTACTCCAGCTTCTCGATGCCACCAGGAGTACGAAACATATTTAGTGATACAGACTGTCATTGCAGTGATTTTATTTCTCGATTTTGCGATAGGCTGTTGTCGGCGGGAACTGGGTCGTACTGCAAAATTGTTATTTGGCCGAGTCTTGGCTTCAGACGCTGGAGAGAATCTGTACAGAGGTATGAACTATAGCTTTTATTGTGGTCATTCTCTTTCTCTTCCCTCGAATAATTGTAGTTTTCTAGTATTTAGAAGAAATACCTGCTTATCAAGTAACGTTTTAAAGCAGTTTCCAGTCTGGCTATCCTTCTCTTGCTTTCAAGTGCTTTTAACAATATTTTGTCATTGTAATACTTTAAAAGATTTGCAATTAACTTAGAGTGGCACACAACGTAGGCGTCTAAGTCTAATAGTGCTCGTAGCCCTCCTCCTTCCTGTTCCTCGCTTTTGCATCAAATATAAAAGTAGAGAAACTTGATTCTTAAACGAAATATACGCACATGTTCCCGATTGCAAGATAGCGATTTCTCTGAGAATAGCAACTTCATGCCGCAATTTTCGGTAGTTCAAGTTATTTTTTCTCCGTAGCGAAACATGATCCAAAAATCAGTGAAAACATTTCGAAGTATAATCTGCACACCGCTGACTCAAACATACAATCACTCCATCTCCTTTTGCATCTAACCTTACAATGAAACATATTCTAATTGGACTGATACAAAGAGGAATAGCTTAAATACTGACCAATAAAATTGAAGCATGAAGATACCTAATTAATGTCGCATATCATTTCGGCTTTTTGGTCATGAAGGTAAGAAGAGCCTAACCCTGTATAAACGCCTCCTGGCTATTCAAAATGAAAACGAGGCTAAACGTAAATCTGAGATGATACCCTATGGAGCTTGCAGACTATACACGTTCACGACATACATATAAATAGCGACAACAAAATGCGAGAAAAAGCCCAATACTGAGTTATATCCAAAGAATGTACCCAAGAGTTTATGTCTGCCGAAGAAACCTGTCCTTTCATGGTATTGACCTTTTACGTTCTAGTCATGGCTGCAGGTCTTATAGAACGTTGAAGGTGTTAAAGCCACTGAAATGATATTCTAGATACGGGAAGTATGGCTATGGTAGTTGGTGCCATGTGAGGCAACCGTATGACATGTGATCATACATAGCTTTCCACTTTGGCATTTTGACACACTTGCTTGTAAACTCAATTGAACAAACATTTCTTGTTCAGTGCGGAATATAATTCCTGATGGTCGATGCAAAATCCAAAATCTTTACTTCTTGATTGTAGTAGTTTTCAAATTTATGAAAAGTGTTGTGTAGTTGTACTATTGTCATTACCGCTGACACAAAGGTCCGTAACTACAATATAAATTGTATGCTCACCACGTGTTAGTTGTAGTTGTGAGTTATGTAAGAGTGTGGTTTAGTATTCCCACTCAGAATCGTAGTTATAGATTTATTGAGACGATTTAAAGTTTCTTATTTTTCTGTCATACCCTATATATGACTAATAAGAATGAAATCCTTAGAATAAGGATAAACACACATTAAAAGAGAGAGTAAATATCTTTGAAAAAGACCCATTCAACAATAGTGATTTTAGGGAGATGGAGAGTGTTGTTAGGGAGGGAACAGAATAGATAACGTGAATCACGTGGCACTGCCATAACGAAAGGAAAGCTGGAATTTTGGAGGTTTGAGGCAAGGTTAAAGGCAGACGGGTAAAGTTCGCCTTTAACGGACCCCCGACACACCAATTAATCAATTTAATAAAGTAGGTTACTTACCCTAGACTAGCTACTTTGATTATTTACGAAGGGTTGTGAGTTAGGTAGGTTAGTTAGATTATTTAATTGATTGGTTTGTTACTTTGTTAACTAGTTTAGTCACTTCGTGAATTATTGTTTTCTGAACCCTCTAAAAACAAACTTAAATAGAGATCCTGGTATGGAACGGACCGGAAGATAACCTTGCTGCCTATGTTAAGGCAGGGTTCAACTGAGGGCAACCAAAGCTTTTTTTAGGCAGGCTTCAAAGAATGAGAACGGGAGACCAAATGGGACTGAGGCCTGCAAGACACATTGCACCCGAGTAGAGAGAAAGTTAAGGAACAAGACGAAACTGAAGCGGAAAGAAAACAACAGGGAAAAAGATCGAAGACGACAAGGTTAAACCTTGAGCACCAGGCCTGGGCTGCGTTAGCGTCCACTTGGCACATTTATTTCTATTTAAGGCCTTTAGACCTCATGATAAGCTGTAGATTTTTATGAGGGTGCTAGACATCAAAATGTACCGACGTCCAGCTACACAAATAGATGATACACCCCAATAACAGTTCATCATTGCCGTATTACTGCATTTCAACAAACCATCTGCAAAAGGAACGGTGGAGAACCCAATTATTTGGATAAAAATTAATTGTAAATTTCAGATGCGCATATGGAACATAACAAACATTTTTAAGTTTCTGATGCATCATTGCTTCATCTTAATAGTCAGTTATGAAACTGACAATTTCGTTGGGATCAACATAAGCAACTATAAAACTTTTTCTCCTCCTGTAGGTCCTTCCCGCAGAAACGACCCACAAGTCTTTTCGTTTATGGTTAACAACATATCCATCGCCAACTTTTCCTATTTCGATTCTTCAAAATGGTAAGATGATCATCTTTATCATCATCGTTTTGTTAACTAGTAAACATTTTGCACATCTCTATCTTAAGCTTTCTGTTATCGTCCAATATTTTCCAATAAATGGTTTTAGATTTATGGTAGTACGGCAAGTGTGACTTTTCACATTGTGTTCGTTCAGCATCATTCATCAATTTGTCACATTTGGTTGCAGGATATTGTGCCCGTTCTCTATGTGACGGAGTTTTTAGGAGCAGAAGTAATAGTTGTCTAGGAAAATGACTCCTTTACACTATGTGAGTTTTTCATTCGCATTCTCGTTAATCATATATGTTGCTTGTAGCAGTTTCTACTTTGCTAGCAGGGGAAGCACCAACGGCAGAGGTAAACCACGTGATTTGGATGAACGAGGTTTGGATGAACGAGGTTTGGATGAATGAGGTTTGGATAAGCGAGGTTTGGATATACGAGGTTTGGCTAAACGAGGTTTGGCTAAACGAGGTTTGGATAAACGAGGTCTGGATAAACGAGGTTTGGATAAGCGAGGTTTGGATAAACGAGGCCTGGATGAACGAGGTTTGGATAGGCGAGGTTTGGATATACGAGGTTTGGGTAAACGAGGTTTGGATAAGCGAGATTTGGACACTGATCTCTAAAAAACACTGGATGGAACATCTTCCGTCTTAAAGTGAGGTCAGACTTTGGACGCCATTTCAGTCCTCATCACACAAAGCTTTTAAACAATGTAACGCAACATTTAAGCTAATGTGGGCCAGTACTCGTGACTACACTTTTTCGTAATTGGAAACAATGAGAAGCTCGATCCAGTCTTTTTTAGAGATCAGTGGGTTTGGAGAAACAAGTTTTGGCTAAACGAGATTTGGATAAACGACATTTGGGTAAACGATATTTGGGTAAACGAGGTTTGGATAAGCGAGGTTTGGATATACGAGGTCTGGATAAACGAGGTTGGGTTAAACGAGGCCTGGATAAACGAGGTCTGGATAAACGAGGTCTGGATAAACGAGGTTTGGATTAAAGATTTATAGATATAGGATACACGATGCCGGTAAATATAAACACCTTTCCACGTTTTCATTCTGTCAGAACTATTCTCTCTTTGTAGGAGTTAAAATGATAAACGAAGCACCGAAAGGTTTACGAGCCAACTTATTACGATCATACAACACAGACCCCTTCTCTGACCAAGATTTCTTCAATGGATGCAACAAACCTACGGTATGCATGTTGTATTACTTCTAACGCGCCGCTGCGATTATTAGAAACTCGTGGACGAAGATACAGCGCTGACTAGAGGACGATGCTAAATGGAAGGCGGTTTTGATTAAAATGAGTAGCAACGCAATTTTTATGTGAACATGATAAACGTGCGGTACACAAAATATGCTAGTTTCTTTCACCATTGCGGCATGAATTAGTTCAAAGGTGGTGCGTTTATTAGAAGACGGTGGGCCATATCGCCAACTTTTGATACGAAATATGTCCATCGCCCACCCTACCCTACCCTTCTGGTAGCACAGATCAAGGACTTCGATTGTGATTTGCCATATATGTAAGATGCAAGGTTGCATATTTACTTATTTGCTAAGAGTATAAGCAAAGGAAGTAACATGTCTTGTATTGTGATTTTGGATGAGAAGCGGCCAGTCAGGTGCATGCTTCCGTCATCCCCTCTTAATGCTTTTGATGCCGGGAATGTGGCCAAGTTTAATTAGAGCGTGTAGATGTCTATGGATTGAAATTATCGAGAATGAAGTCAAACATGCAATGAATTTTCGACGCTAGCCGACCGACCAATATCAACTAGAGCCCACTAATTGGTTATATCCACTGGTCTCGAGAAAAGACTGGATGCAGCATCATCCGTCGCAAAGTGAGGTCAGTTGTTCGACGCCATTATAATCCCCATCAGACAGAGCTTATAAACAATATTACGTAACATAGTGGACCTTCCCGCGCCATTTTAACTTCTGCGGGCTAATATTTGTGACCACACTTTTTCGCTGTTGGAAACAACGGGAAGCTCGATCCAATCTATTAAGAGATCAGTGATTAACCGCTCAAGTTACCGGCCACCCTGTAAAATCAAGTACACGATTATTGAATTTAATTTTGGGCATAAACATGTTTTCTAAGTGAATTGAAGTTGGCACGGGACCAAAGGAGAGTTTTCTACTTCCTAGTTTCATAAAGATGATTCTTAAATTCCCCTCTGTGAAACAAAAAAAAATTTCACTGCGCATGCGGAAAGGTGTTCTTTCTGATCATACCCCGTAATGTATCTGACCCATTGCCTGTCCCTACTTAAGAAACCACATAATAGATGAGATTCACTATTCATACTGATTATTTTGTCATTTGATGCTACCTGAAGTCACTTATCCATTTGCTGTCTCTTTGGCCTCTCTAGGTGTGGAAAAGACTCGTGTTTGGTCTATGCTTCTTCCACGCACTTGTGCAAGAGAGAAGACAATTCGGATCACTGGGGTGGAACATCCCATATGAATTCAACGAATCGGACTTACGGATCAGCGCAAGGCAACTCCAGGTACTAAAGACGTACTCTATCCAATGCAGGACTCATGCCAAATTCTTCCACAATGCGCTAGAAGCCGCATTTCTCAAAGCAGAAAAACTGCTCTCCGTCGGCAAAAGAATGTGTTTTCACTATTCAGTACTTCAATAAAATGATATAATAGAAAACGTTTCAATTTTGCACTCATTATTTTGAAATAAAGTACCTTCATTCCCTCTCGTTCTATTTCCCATCCTTTCCATCTCATTTTATAGATTTTGTTATCAGTAGTTAATATTATCAGTCATTAGTTATTAGTCTTTTATCCTTTTAAAACTTATATTTTTAAAATATTTTAATGTAGAATATAAACTGTATGTTTTTTTTCTAATTATATATTTTGTATATAGTTTCTTGTACTTTTGAGTTTTTATTATTGTGGAATCTTGTTATGTAATAGCTAGAATATATTTTTCACATATAGATAGTAAAAAATCTTCTTCAAGAACTTGCCCCCGTCTGCTCTGTCGCATGCCATGGCCAGTGTCGTCCACAAACGTGAAGCACAACTGAATCCGTTGCATACCACCTTTCGCAACACAGTCAAATTGGGACATTTGCAACGCACGAAAATTTTGTCAGCTATCATTTGGTCTTCTCTTTAGAAATTTGACTTGTTACATTTATCAATCACTTTCTTCTTTTCAGATATTTCTTAATGATTCGGAGAAAACGCCGTTGAATGCCCTTTTGTATCTCACTGGAGAATGTAACTATGGAGGAAGAGTGACAGATGACTTTGACAGGTAAGACTGACTATCGGCATACAACAAATTAGTTGATTTAGAGGGAGTTTCCTTGCTATTGTAGAGGTTTGTTTAGGGCTGTAAGAGGCTTCCTTGATGATGTACAGGTTGCTTTGATGCTGAAAAGCTTCCTTGAAGCTGCATGAGTTTCCCTGGTGCAGAGGGGATTTCCTTGACGCTGCAGGGGTTCCCTTGATTCTGAAGAAGTTTCCTTGATGCTGCAGGTGTTTCCTTGATGCTGACGAAGTTTCCTTGATGCTGCAGGCGTTTTCTTAATGCTTAATGGGTTTCGTTAGTGCTGCCGGCGTTTCCTTGATGCTTAAGGGATTTCCTTGAAGCTGCAGGGGTTTCCTTGATTCTGACGAAGTTTCCTTGATGCTGAAGGCGTTTCCTTAATGCTGAATGGGTTTCGTTAATGCTGCAGGCGTTTCCTTGATGCTACGGAACTCCCTGATCTCCTGATTGAGATTTCTTGATGTTGCTGTAGTTCTCCCTGATCATGTAGGAATTTAGTTAATGATGTAGGGTCTTCCTTGATACTGCGGTTTACTTTGTGATGTAAGCACTGTTTGGTAGGCTGCTGCGTGTTTTACACTGGCCAGAAACTGGAATAGAAAAGATATAAACGGCAAGCTGAGCCGCGTGGTTGATGCGTAACGTGCCTCAGAGTATGCCTTCTATGGAAAGAGTGCTATGTAAATTTTATATATATTATTAGTTTACTTTGCTGCGTAGGAAATATTAACATGATGCAGTCTCGAAATTACTTTTAGGTAAAATACCTACCAGTAAGGAAACAATGATAATTGTAATGTTTCGACTTTTTGCACGACTTCAGGTTTAAATCGGACTAAGAACAACCGCACCAAAACAAACATAATATCGTCGCTCATTTTTATTGTTCTGCAGGCGACTCATCAAGAGTATGCTGGCAACGTTCTACAATGAAGACGCCATTTCTAACCCAGACTATACCTTTTCCTGCAGTGGCCTCTATCGTATGCTTGTTGACGTAAGTGTTTTTGCCTCAGTCCATACTTTAACAAATCAGAATTGTTTGACATGCTCATTCGCGTGTGCACGTTGGTAAGTAGGCATGCGTCACGTCCAACGAGTTGCAACCTCGACATCAAAGTAGCTTGTTTCAGAAGTGCGAAAGTTCTTGATTAGGTCTCCCCTGGAAGAATAATCGGCGTTTGAAACTAGATTTTGTCTAGGCTCTGTGCTTTTCTCAAGTTTAAATTCCAGATATGGAGTCCAGATCAGTGGTAGTATTTAAGTGATATGTTTGGTGTGCGTGGCTGTGTAAACTAGAAAATACTTTTCCGACGAGTTTCTAGCGTAAGTGAATTGACAAAGTCTCCAGTTAAACACCATTTTTGAGGAAATACAAAATCATTGTATATTACTAAGTTTTTTTCCTTTCGATAACAGATTGACGAAGGTTTATGTCCAATGGGATTGGGAAAAAACCAATTGAAGCGCCAAGAAAACTAGTTCGGTTTAGACCAAGAGAGTTTACTATATTAGGGGACCATTTATCGGAACGCGTAAAATGCTAGAGAGTTAGAGATGCTAGAGTATTTTCCTAGATTATTTTTAGATGTACTATCTTAGAAGGATTTTGAACCATAGATGTACTATTCTAGAATCAAATTAGGGTTAGGGTAAGGGTTAGGGTACTAGTATCTACTCTCACAAATGGATTCTACCAAAGTACATCCTGTAAAGAAAAATTTTCATAATAGTATAATTTGGCAATTCTAGGTTAGTGTGTACCCTAAAATTCTAGCATTTTACTATGACACCCTTTTTATTTCGTACTTTACTGGATACTTATTGGTTTAGTGATGACCATGATGATCATAGCCGTACCCACTGTCGGGCCAGTTATGCAGGCCCCCCAATAATTTCAAACTTTTATTTTCTTAGTTTTTGCTGTGCAAATTTTAATTGAAAATATTTGTTCTGAACCATTTGGCATCGCCCATCCCCCTCCAATTTTTCGGGTTGTTAGGCCACTGATGATGATTATGATGATGACGATGATAATGATTTATTTAATCTTGTTTATTATTTCCTTTATTGATTTAATCTCAGGAAATGTATCGTTTGGTGTACCGAGAACTGTTAATAGTTGTATATTGTTTTTTCTTTCAGGGGGATTACGATAGTTACATCGGCTACATCAAGACTTTACCTTTAAAAGCAGATCCCGAGGTATGCTTCAAGAATAGTCAAAGTTATCCTACATCGGTATTAACACAGTTTTACGCATATCTTTCTTTCAAATTTTTGACTGCCTACGTTCATCAGATGCAACTTTTAACAATCCCATACGAGAGAAGACGCAAACAAGAAAAAATGTTTTCTCGTTTCCATTTTTATGGACGGAAGGTGTGAAGGTGTGGCAAAAATTTGGCATTTTTTAAAGAACTGCATATTTTATTTTCCCAGCGTATCCTTCTGCGTACCGAAATGTCAATATCAAACGAGATTTATAATCTGTGAAGTATTGAGCCATTTATTGACATCACCTGTATTTTCTCTTTTAGGTTTTTGGCCTTCATCGCAATGCAGATATTACAAAAGATCTTAAAGAGACTCAGGAGCTCTGCAATGGAGTGTTGCAAACCGTACCGCGTCAGGTATGATTCGTCACCACTTACTGTGTGCCTCTTTACATGCTGGTAATTACCGCTAATCTGCAACGAAAAAATGCATAAAAGCATATAAGGAAATACTTGATTGATAAATGATCGATAAAGCCATTATTCGAAATAATAATAATAATAATGATAATAATAATAATAATACCTGATCGCTCTATTTATTTGTGGATCAGTGAATTATTATGTAATCTATCAGGCCCCTGTTGATTGATTCGTATGCGGTTCTAAACCAATGATGCATGTACCCCTGCACTGTGAAGCGTCACAGCAAGGGGTACGAGGTATGATATCAAAATTTTATTCTGCAAAGGGTTAGTGTTAAAAATACTAAAAAAAGATACTCAGAAATCGAAATAGCACACAAACTAGTGTGTCTCTTCTTAACTGCGTAACTTAATATATCGCCACATGTAGCATAATTAAATGTTCTGAAGCCATTTGCCACTACCATTTGCCATGTTGGTATTTAAACTGGTTTTACACCCCACGCACACATAAACACTACGACCGGAAGTCGTTTGGGTGCCAGTGATTGCATGCGTGTAGCCATCATGGTCTTTAGTCTACATAGCAACAAAAGAGCAACTACCGATTTGTCAGATTTTAGGTGTACAGTATTGTTGTACTTGAATGTCAACTTTTGTATACAGTATTCTACTTGCAGGCATTCAGCGCATTGTATCCTTATATACATGACATCGTATGTCATAGTCATTACAATTTCATTCGCTTTCGTACATTATTTAGCCCAGTGGGGCAGGAGGAAATTTTATGAAAGCTCGAGGGGCACAAGGACCTAAGAAGATAAGAAACTCGGATCAGTCATGCTACTCATCTGTCCATTAACCATCTTCCTGCCAGAGTATTTGTGCAAATTAACGAATATGTTATTCAGTGAATCAGCAGTCAGCCCACCATTAAAGTATTACCACTAATACACTTGGTGTACCATTTGTGTGTATCCATTTATGTTTCCGGTTAAATTAGACCATGTATCGGAACGCAAGCCGGCTCTGAGAGCATGCTCCCTTATTCTCACCCTCCCTCTCTCACATTCCATTTAGCTAGCCTGGCCTTACACAATAACTTTTTATCATTGTAACTTTAAAACACGACATCATTCAACTATTAATGATGAAACCTACATTGCTGGAACTGCATTCTTGTTTAAGTACTCCATTTCATGGTGGTAACAGCCGCAGTAGCTATTACTGGGAAATTTTTGGAACCAAGAGGAATGCCCATTCTCATAAGTTTATATGATAGGACCATGCTGCTCTCGGCGCAACTTAAGTTTCGAATTACTGAAACTTTTCTTCCGATAATATGATGTTCCCATAACTTTTTGTAGTAGATTTTGATATTTGAATTTTTAATACTCTCGCAGACATCGAGCGGTGGGAAAGCAAGTCATGAAATTGTCGAAGAAATCTCATCGGACGTTTTAAGTAAACTCCCCAAACTCTATAATATTGAAGCAGTGCAGGTAAAGCTTTAACCATAATTTAGATATATTGACCTATACGTATATCATAACGGAAACATTTTGAGCGCTGGAGTACTTCAGGGTATAGTACAAGGTGCCCTTGTATTTGAGATCGTACTAGTTACCAGGTCGTTTACAGAGCATAGACTACAAGGGTAAGATATGAAAAGTGTATTAGAGCCTCACCTTTCAGTTATTTCTAGAGAGATGTGTTGTCGACGCGAAGTATTCTTGAAGAGTGCCGAGAACAAAGGAAAGCGACAAGGCTGGTCTTGCAAGAATGAAAACTTTTTCATTTTACTCGACAAGCCTTACGCCGCAAGCCGTCAATCAAAACTAGACAAGACAACAGGTTCCCACTTTGTCTTGAAGCAAGACAACGACATGGACAACCCTTACGCCGCAGTGGGAACAAGGCTTAACGGTCACCGTCGTCGCATTCGATCCCATTCGCTTCCTTGTTCTTGCTTTATTCGACTTCTGCCTAGTGGCCTCTTGTCCTTCTCCTTACGTTCAGTTGCGTCTTCATTTTTCTACACAATTCGTGTTCGTGAATTAATCTTCCGATGCCTTAATCGTGTAGCCTTTGTATACAAGTTATATTTGCTCTTTGTACCAGGAAAAGTATCCAGTCCTTTATGAGGAGTCAGTGAACACTGTCTTAGTTCAAGAGTTAATGAGGTAGGGGCCTTCGATTTGCTATTGTATCATTTTCTTTTTCAACGATATTCTGTAGCCGACATTTTGGCTTATTAAAAGGTCACGTTGAAGTGTCTGTGACTGGTGATGAAGAACCCCAACTCAAATAGTCTCATACCGTAATCAGTAGGCAGTCCAGCTGTTACCGGGTTCGGAAATAAGTGTCATATGACCCACGGCAACTTTGCGTCACATTTGACCCCATAGCTGTAGAACTTAGAGTGCATTACCCGAGGTCGTGTTGATTTACCGCGACTAACATGTCAACAACCAAGTTCTCTTGGGTTGGAAACTAACAGCAAATTGTCCTTCCTAAGGTCACAGCTTTATGCAGACAATGGCAGGATTCGAACATTACATATTTATACAGTTAGCCCAACAGAGAACCAAAGATTCGAGCCCACTTACGTCGAGTGTCTAACGACTCAAACATGATGCCTTTTATAGACTGCAACTACAGTATGGAGGTGCCTCGAGTTGCAATACGCTTTTTTTACAAAAGTTCTAGTAATATCCATCAAATAAGTTTCCTATTATATTTTTATCAGTGCTTTCTTTTCAAGCGTTTTAGTAACAACCAGTAAATTTCCAGAACATTTTGCCATATTTTTTTGTAAATCTATCAATAATATCTAACGAATTAGTTTCTTACATGACAGTAAACACGAAAAATTTTGTTTTCCACCGAATTAATTATAATGCAGACTAATACAATACGTATGGGAAGTGACAAAATGCGTGAGTTGAAATAATAGGCAATGAAGCTAATTTAACTCGAACACCTAAATAAAGTGGAAGGATCAGCGTAGACACACTAGGTAAATTTTTATCCGAACAAATTCTCAGGGAGATGCCAGAATGCGTATTATATTCGGAGTTTCAACTTTGCAGATTAGAAATTGTAATGTTACCTAAGTACTTGGAGAAATTCGGAAATAGTAGCTGTACGTCTGATATTACTAAACCTGTAGCAAAAATGGTTTGATAGACAGCTCTGAAGAAACAATCTACTTGGACATTACTGACACATGAACCGAAATACGGATAAAATGTCAAGTAAGAAACTAATTTGTTAGATATTGTTGATAGATTTACAAAAAGTTTATGTCAGCTTTGTTTCCTGCTGCAAATTTGTAGAGATGTGAAAGTATTAATCAGTCTTATGGAAAGGTATCAACATGTCAAGTTACTTGCTATGTGATGAAGTTGGACTGAACATACTTCTCTGACGATGCACCAGTGAAAGGAGATATCTTAGTTCATGTGATTCAGTTTGATCAATTGAAGTTGAACGTGTCCATCCTTTCTCCTGCAGGTTTAACAAGCTCGCAGACACCATTCGTCGAAGCCTTGAAGACCTCTTGAAAGCCATCAAAGGATTATTGCTAATGTCCTCAGAGTTAGAAGACGTGTTTGTTAGCATTCTTGTAGGAAAGGTGAGACAAGATCCTTCTTTTGCTATACACTCTAGGTACATTTTAGTCTTTCTCTGTTGTAAGTGAAGTGTTCTGCAATCTGGACTTCTGCATCAAAGACTCCTAAAACTTTTTTATCTCGCGTACCATCACTTGTTTAAGAAGTATTACCTTCGGACTCTGCTACCATTTTCAGCAAATATTTGGAGTCATTATTTCATCTTTACATGCATTTGTCAATGTTACATCTATGTGTTTTTGTTTTTATGTTTCAATAATGCAGTTAAGAAATGAACAGTTGATCGCTCGCTAAATTCGATCCTTAATAGGTTATGGGCACTGAAAAGATTTTGCAGCCCCTGAAGTACGGACCAACCTAAACCTAACCCTGTGGAAAAGGTGGAAAAGGTGGTGGGCGGATTCTGTCTCTGAATAAGGTGGTGGGGGTATCTGGAAAAGTGCCGCGAAATACTTGGGTCACGGGTTTATGTCGCGTTGTTTACATGCTTTCCTATTTCTCTAGCATCTGTTCTGAACCAAAAGAGATGTGCGAGGAGCTGCAACAATAAGCCACAGCCTGTTAAATGCCAAGTTGAACTGATCCTCCATTCTTAAACTAAGACAAAGTGCCCCAATTTTTAATCGTTGTGGAACAGTGAGTTTTCTAGATATCACGCGACATTTGCTTACTAGGAATCAATAAACATCATTTTGGTAATCTCTTTCATTGCTTCAAGTGCCCAACCTCTGATCAACAACAAAAACACTGCCGCGATAATAGCAATCGGCCGACGTCTTGCCTTTTTATTTGTAGGTTACATGTGTAGGTTACATGCGTAGGTTATATGCTTAGGTTACATGCGTAGGTTACATGCGTAGGTTACATGCATAGGTTACATGCATAGGTTACATGCGTAGGTAACATGCGTAGGTAACATGCATAGGTTACATGCGTAGGTTATGTTCAACATAACATATTACAGGCAGCTACTTGATTATGGTCTCCTTTATGTGTCTTCAAGCAGTTGAGGTAAATTCGGAAGATCTTTGCAAATCACTTTCCAAATTTCTTTAAACAGGTTCCGGAGTTGTGGCTTAATCAGTCTTATCCTTCACTAAAACCGTTGGGAGGATACGTCGCTGATCTTCTGAGCAGACTACAACTCTTCCAGGTAACAATTTTTAAGACTGATAGTTTACAGAAAAATGCTAATGTTAGAGTTACATCAATTTCTAAAATCATTTGCGGAAAATGGTATTTATGAGATATATTGTGATGTGTGATATCCATTTATTATTGTAAGATTTGTTTAGGACTTTTGAGATTTATTTGGAATTAATGAGATTAATTTAGGATTTACCTAATTGCTCAAAGATTAATGCCGTTTTCTGTAACTTGTTTGATTTATACGATTTTTTATAGTGATGAGATTTACTCGTGATTTCTGTGCGGGGTGCATCAGGGTTTCCCTGGAGATCTGCCCTCGTTCAGAACAAAAAATATAAGGCCAATTAAAAAACTGTGGTTGAGACAACTTGTTAACCTGATTTTAAAACGTCTTCGGGCCGAATATTGGCCTCATAACATCGCAGATCAATCTCAGGTACAAACGTACAACGATGTAAGTAACAAAATTGTGTTCTGTTTGATTCGACGGTGGCATGGTACCGCGATAACATGAGAACGAGGTAAATATAATATGGCCAAGTAATTCAAGGGGAAATGGGCTTGGATGGTGCATCCGTAAACGAGAATATAAGAAACATGAAAGTTGCTAAAGCCTCATAGTATTGAAATGTAAGAAAAATATAAGCAAGGTTTGCCGTTACTTGGACTGTAAACAAATATTGTCAACCAAAGAATAATGCTATTGCTGAATCGTAGTCTGGATAAAAGGGAAAATGGAATTTTCTACAACACCTTTCCGTTGTTTGCTACTGTTATTTTTAAACCGCGTTCCGTCAGTTTATTTATTATTGTTATAAGTTCAGTCTCAACATGAAGACGTTTTGCAATAAAGAGAACGTTTCCCGTCAGTAAGACTGAACGTTTCACCGCCAGTAAGAGAGAACGTTTGCTCTCAGTAAGAGAGAATGTTTGCTCTCAGTAAGAGAGAACGTCTGCTCTCAGTACGAGAGAACGTTTGCTCTAAGTGAGAGAAGGTTACCTCTCAGTAAGAGAGAACGTTTGCTCTCAGTAAGAGAGAACGTTTGCTCTCAGTAAGAGAGAACGCTTGCTCTCAGTAAGAGAGAACGTTTGCTCTGAGTGAGAGAAGGTTGCCTCTCAGTAAGAGGGAACATTGTCTCTCAGTAAGAGAGAACGTTTGCTCTGAGTGAGAGAGAACGTTTGCTCTAAGTAAGAGGGAACCCATTGTTTCCTTGCTATGCCTTTGAGATTGCCTACTGTGTGCATATCGCTAATAAGTTTGTGCCCTTTTTTACTTTGCGACGCTTTCTGTCAACTGATTTGAGAAGATTAGAAAACTACGTCAAGAGTTCTTAAAAATCGAGAGAGTTGCCGGGAAACATTTTATGTAAAAACAGCGTAATATGCTGTTATTGTATCTGATAGAAAGCAGTGGAAAAAGATATTGTACACATCCATGTTTCGACATTTAAACATGAAGATGAGAAATAAGAAGGAGCTGAACATTTCTAACATTTTCACTAGAGAGCTATATCATCTTTATCCTGCTCGGGCATTTGGATTCCCCATATGTAACTTAGCAACCCGAAATCCCACTGCAATAGACTTTGACAATTTTATTACTATCCTTTACCACTGAAATTGTGAAAATATGGTTTTAATTGCTATTTGTAAGTACTGGTAAGAGATCTTTATATACTAAGATCATCTGTCAACGCCAGTTTACGTTTCAGTAAATTGTATTTTCAACTTTGCGTTCAAAGTTAGCTCCTTTCTTGAGCTGGTGAAATTCTTTTATTGGCATAAAGTAGATTGCAAGCAAAGTGTTAGTAACATTGTTTGGTTCTTAATTTTAAAATATTTTGTATAATCCGCCCCTTTGACTGAAAATTATCGTTTGTAGTTGCGTTTTTGGTCATTTTCGACCTCACTGTCGTTTTGAATGTCTAATGTCATATCTGCATTTTCTTAAAATCAAGGCAGTTATTTGATGTAAAACGTTTCAGAAATGAAATTTAATTACATTCGAGTCTCGTCCAAGGGTGGAAAAAGGCTGGGGAAATGTTGTGAAGGGAATTTAGTAGCCCACCTCCCCCTAGCAGGATAGGGTCTTCTACCTCATTTTGATTTCTATATTTTATGTGTTATTCGGTTCTCTTATCATCTTTTCACCTTCTATTTATGCATCATCTCACTTTTTGCTACTGATCATTTTTTCTGATGTTATCAACAGACGTGGATCGAAAAAGGCCCACCAAACGTGTTTTGGATTTCTGGCTTTTATTTTACCCAGTCGTTCTTAACCGGTGAGTATTACAGCCTTCCCATTTTCCTTAGTTCCTTCCTATAAAATATATAACAGAAATGCTTACGGAATTGATTTTATGTTTGATCAAGAAGGCATCTCTATGTTTACCAATACTTATGGTTTTGAAGTAGCGACAATTCATTTAATCCTCGCACCAAAGACATAAGAGGACTAGAGGGAGCGCAATATCACATGACAGGATCCGAGTAAAGTAAATAAAAAAGGCAAAAAACTAGAAATCTTGAACTGGTAACCACTTGTTTGTTGTTTCGTGGGTTTTTTGTGAGTTTTTTCAGTAGGCGTAGTACCATACAAGGCTAACAAAAGCCACTAATTGTATGGACTAGAATAGAGGTAAACAATGTAGATAGTAAGAGAGAGGGGGAAAGGAACAATTAACATCAAAGAAAGGAATTCACGTTTGACTTAAAAAGTATGTAAGTTATAGGAAGAGGGAAAACAATTAGACGACAGAGAGTTCCACAGTTTAGCAGTTCGTGGAAAGAAACTAGACCCATAGAATGACTTCTTTACACAGATGGCAACAACAGCATCAGAATGAAGATTTTGAGAAAACCGGGTCGTCCGAGATGGAACAAACCGGGCTGGAACCAATGACAACAGTTCATTGG
>JAAAKL020005784.1:0-18844 GCA_010016065.2 Carybdea cf. marsupialis auct. non (Linnaeus, 1758)
AAATTGACATGCGTTTAGACGAGATCAGATCCATTTGGATCCGCTTGAAAGCGCATGCGTGGAAATAGTTTTTAAAATTGGGCGGGAAGAGTAGACCTGCTTAAGTTGTGTGATTTGTACTCTGATAATACTTTAAGGAGAAGAGCACTGTTCTACCCTTTGTCAGATCAGTTGCCATAATTGGTTTAAATCCTGAGTATTACAAACTTTAGAAGAGAAGCGTTGTACTGAGTTTTGGTTTGATTGAGATGTTTTGCATATCAAATTTAGCGCCAAAATAACGGTAGAATATATCTCATACTGGAAATTTTGTAACCTCAATTTCGATCAGAGCCCATTTGGATCCGATTCCAAGCGTTTACACGAGACTTGTCTGGTAACGGAGCCAGACGAGACCTGTTTTCAAAGCGATCCCAAACGAGCACGGATAGCAGATCTAAATGAGATCGGATCCACTAGGTCTCGTGTAAACGCAAGGCCAATCCGTACCAGTTTGGGTACGGATCCATCTGGATCCGCTCTCCTGTAAACGCAGCCTTAGATATATGCTAGATAGTAGATAGAATCTCTGCAGATGATATCTAGCTGCTTGTTGTGTATCAACTTTTATTATGATTTAAATTTTATGCTCGTCCTTCTTGCTATTAAATGTTAACGTTAATGATAAAATAATGACATTGGAATTCGAATTCAGCTAATTTTTTTATAGATTCAGCAAAAATCATTTGAGACCAGGTCTTAAATCTATAGCCCTGACGTCAGCAAAATAAGCTGCCTACCTACCAATATGCATTCTTACGGTTCCAATGCAACGGTTGCTATAGACTTTCCATAGGGTTGATATAACGGTTTTTATTTTAAATTACAATGCATTCGTAGAGATTGTAACTATCATTGGCCACGAAAATGTCAACAAAAATTCGTCATTAAAGAAATTTAAAGAGTTCTTTGAGTTTCAAGTGAAGATAGATCATCTTATATATTATTAGTAGTCTTGGAATACAAGAACCCACTTATTCAATGGCCCATGTTAGAGAGAGTTTATTTTATAGGGCTCCCATAGTCACTCGGTCTACGAAAGAGACCACCATAACGGCATATAACAGGTAGCTAAGACTAAATTTTGCCTTCTTATTTTCTTGGAATGTAATATTTCAAGTGGAGGAGAGGAGTTGATGTGCTGGCTCTGCATCCACACAGCTAACTCTGAACACAGTTTGAACTCATTGGCTACTTCGGCAGGGTTTTGTAGCCCAATTTCTTTCTAATGATAACGTGTAGAGTGCCACTCCATTTTTCAGGAAGGAATGAGTTCTCTGTGTTCAGAATTATACTCAATCCAAAAATTAAACGACATGTGGTGATTTATTATCATAGAGAAAACTTTAAGTGTGATATATAGCAAAGAAATTTCATAAATGTATCGCTGTAATTTGAATCTATATTTGACGTGGAGTGGGGAAGGGTGCAAGTATTTTTATATTTCGAGTTCTTGGCTTTTAATTATTGGTTTCATAAGATTTCCCCTTTTTGGATAATATTCGGCTAGGACTGTTTGGTGCTCATTTCCCCCTTAATTTAAGAAAAAAAATTGTTCAATGTTAGAAATATGAATTATTATAATTTTTGAAAGACAGACTTTTTCTAGGAGGTGACATCTCTACTATATAAAACACCACATCATGACATTGTAACTGAATTGCAGTATTGGGTTTATCTTTTAACACCAAATAGAGAATTTTCGACATTACTGCTTTTTCTGATATCAATTAATTAAGTAAAGAGGTCATAACAGTTGAATTATAGGAATCTCTAACATAAAGGTGTACTCATAGTCGTATATATAGTCATCATCTTCCACATTCGAAGTATAAGAAAACAAGATTTTAAAGTCAAGTCTCATAGCTGAAGGTGAAAGGAGACCCGAGAGTCAAAAGCTGTTGTTTATTTTTAAAAGATAGTTGATGCTCACAGACTAATTGTGGTTTAAATATTTATAAATAGTGATTTGAAATGTAAACAAGCTTACGTCACATAGTATGTGGACATTTCATTGTAGGCAGAAGAGAGCTGTAATGAATACAATGACTTTTAATCAAATAAATACCCATTGAGCCTATCGACTGCAAAAGTTAGGGTTCACTACGGCCTTCTTCGAGCTTTATTTTGACTTCTTCAAGCTTTTTTCGACCTTGTTGATGACAAGTAAAACATCAATTACCCGACGGTTCTAATAACGGAAGGCGTTATTTCATAAGTTTTTAACTTTAAATACTTCGTACAAATAATAAAGTTGCAATAAAATAATTCAATATAAAACAATTGCCAATTTATCCTTTGAAATTCTTTACCTGTATCCAAACACCAAAATCTAACCTAAAATGGAATTTGAGCAGTGGTCAAATTGTTACTTTTATTAATCAATGAGCTAAAATTTTAACTTCTCGAAAATTGCACATGTTTACCTAGTAAGGTTGTTCATACCTCCATTTCGAGGGTCCGTTTATATATGAAATGACATTATTTTTAGGACAAGGTTCTGCATTATAGATATTTTTGTCGCTCCATCCAATCCTTTGTTAAATGTGGCGAAAGCAAACTGGCCAATACTGCCAAGATATTAAAAGCTATTGTTTTTATGTTCTTTTAGGACTCAGAAACGCATTTAAGAATAAACCGGAAGTGTTTGAGTAAATGTTTGATACGATGATTGGGAGCATGGCCTGTGTCATTTCATATCATAATTTATACTAAAAATAATTAAAAATCTCAGCTACATGTTGGAAACGATATTTGAGTGCACACTCTTTGATCGATACTTGTCATGACAGTCACAAAGATACTACATAAGACTTTCTTCGGCATAAGGAATTTTCTTTCAAAGTTTAGCATTTCTTTGACTTTGTCACCTTGCCAAAGCTGTGTTCATCATCATCAAGCGACTAGTGTCGGAATATCTCGGCTTACTCTCCTCCACACTGCACGGCCCACCATTGCTTGATTTATATTTTTCTTTGGGATGCCAGAGTCACAGATGATAGTATCTACATAAGCAAGGTTTCGGTAGTGAATTTGTTAAGAAGTCTTCCAAAGGAGAAGTGATTTTATTACTTCTTTATCAGCACGTTGACAGTGGCCAGCATACTGCAGGCGGCGTTGACGAAGCACATGAGAGATTCTGTCAAGATTACTATATACCAGATACCCTCATCAAGGGTAGGATGTGATCTCCAACTGAGGTTTTGACTCTTTTCAATAGGTTGATGCTAAATTTGTGTTAAAGCTTGTTCTATTTTTTACTAGTTCCCCTTTCGTATGATATGCCATAGCCTACATTTTGCCTCTTCTTGTTTGCCTTCCCCGTGTTGGGTTTTCCAATATGCCACACGTTCAGTAACCTAGATATTATCTGATTATTAAATTGAAGTTGTACATAATTTGTCATTGCATTGTTTGGTTGTGCTCTAAAATTGTCTCTACAAATACGTCCTGATTAATACCAAGGCAATGCTTTATTAAATATCCATCAAAATACTTCAACAACACTAAATTCCTCTTCTCTTATAAGATCTTAGAATTCTGTTGGTATAAATAATCTACTAAATCATATTTGAAATGTTAACGATACTAGGTAACCTTTCAATACCACAAGATTCATAAATTCTTACTACTTTACTCAAATTTAACTCATGCTGGCGCCTATTTACATAGTCACGTCTTGTTTCAAACCAAAGTGAAAATTTGATAATAAAGTTACTACTGTAGTATAATCAGACTTCACACGTCTCTTACGAAAATATTGCGTCAATAAAAGATATTGTAAGTCTGAAAGGATTTATGAATAGTTATTTATAATTGCTTCTGTAACTATAGCATGAAAATGTAAAAACCGAGTCTTGAAGGGCCATTTTGAGCCCAGAAATGATTATTTTATAATAAAAATCTCCTTTGGTTTGCTTAAGTATAAACTGTTTCAAACAATTCATCATCTGAGACAGGCGCATTTGCTTAGGAAAATAAATTGCGCATTTTTATTTTTTACCAGCAAAATACCAGCAATATGAAAAAAAAGGAAACATTTAAAGGCTTTCCATCATATTAGTCAAAACGAGTTCTTTCCTTTCTTTCCTCAGTCACCGATGCACTTCAGCACTACGATGATTTATACCTTATTTTTACTTTCCTTAACCTTAACTTCCTGACTTAGTCTTCAGGTTTCTCTCGTTAGCAAATTTGAATCTTTAACAGTCTGATTAGTTTTCAAGCAGGTCCTAAGTCTATGTCTACGGATGCTTTCTCTTTTTCAAACACATCTCATTTAATTGACCCTTCTCTAATAATTTACAAACTACATTAGTCTATTTTACTATACCTTTCCAACAAGTCTACCAGACCGTACGCATTCAGTTCATTGATGAAATCCTGATCATGCACGTGCATTTTCAATTGACCCGCTTGTAAAGTGATGCACTCTGCTGACAAATAATTATTGAAGGAGATACCTTACTACGAGTTGTTGAAAATTCTTAACTTTTTCTTCCCGGAATGTGCGACTATATTTGCCATATTTTGATGCACTCTTAATAAGGACCCAGGTATAGCAGACGGCATAGGCGTTCTATTATTCACTAAAAACCATTTATTTCCGCTGTCTGTCGCCAGAATTACGATGTGATGACACAAATTCTGTTAAGAATGGTCAAGAAAACGTCTTCCTTTACAATTGATGAAAACTCTCACCTACAATTTATAATTGTGGATTGTTCTAAACAGCAAGATAAGCGTATTACATTTGTCGTTTTTTTCCTGCTTAGATTGATTTTTGTAGCTATGGCACTAACGGGTATGCAAATCCATTGCTATAGCAACGCTTTCAGAAAACTTTATTGTTTATGAGATGTTAAATCTTTATCAAGGAGTTTTTTATTCCATTTTCCCGATGCTTTCTTTTAAGGAAATGTCAGAGAAACAGCTAGAAGAGAAAGTATTAATAACTTGTATTATTAACTTAAAACAAAACGTCGATCATTTATCAAGAGGATTACGCTACGTTATGTTCCAAGATTGTAAATTTTGGACTGAAGTACACAGCTTTATAATGGGTTCGGAATATCAACGATCTTCGTAAAACACAGACTAGACATCTCAATCACTAAATCCTGATAGCCTAGAAACTACGGCGGAAATGTAGAGGATTATAACCTCAGTTATGGATTTGTGATTATTTTTAACCATTCCTCTTCTTAAGTGAAGTGTTATTGATCTACAACATTTATAATCAACTCGTTCACATCTGATTTAATAATAGCAATATTTCTGTTTCATCTATTATCCATTTACTTATTTTGAAGTCAATTTCCTGATCAACGAGTAAGAGGAGCTAGCTCCTTCTTACTGTTCGTAGGCAAGAAATTCTCAATGTTTTTTCCACATTTACTAGCTCCTCATTTGATTGATTACATATATAGCCTCGACCTGTGCTTAATGTGGCCACATTTACGTTCCGCACATCTCATATTCGTTTTAAACTGCAGACTCGTGACGAGCTTCATAATCCACCAGAATCAAAATTGTTGCTAAGCATCTGTAAGACAGAGTTTCAGCTACGTACATGTACGTACTAATTTCGGTTGATCAGAAATGCATATACACAAGTACGCTTTTCAGCAAGTAGTGCCTCCTCAGCATATTATCTCTATGTATATTCAAATAATAGTTTTCTCTGGTTATACCAATGGAGAGGAACGGGCTTTCAAAATTTCAAAACGCTTTTTTTGAAGAGCTTAAATTAACCAGTTTTACTACCTACAATAAGGGATAAGAGAGACATTAAAATATCTTTGTTCAAAAGAAAGAATTCTAAAACAGGTTCACCATTGATTTCTCACGGTACGTTTTAGACCCTGATTTCTCTCAAAAACATTACTTTAAATTAACTATGCATGCACTCTGTGACCTTAAATTTTAGTCGCACATATTCTGCTAGGACACAGTGTTCTCCTGATGAACCCGAAAGGTTGATTTAGTTTACGGACATGCTGTCCCGACACACCAATAATTCGAACAATCAGATAGCAACGTATTGAGCTTCCCGTGATTTGTAAATGGCAATTGTCTCTCTTAAAAATTACATAGTTCGTGTAAAATTGAGAAAAAAGGTTTGCTGTTCTTATCAATAAACACAAAATTGGCAAACGTCTTATGTACTAGGCATCGATTTACTAGGCAAGATACACAATCATCTCAATTCTGACTTATTCAACTCAATCCATACATTTGCATATTGTTTTTATGGGTGGGAAAAGTTTATTGTATGTATGCTCCCAGTTTTTCGTTTGGATAATGGACATACAAGAAGCAAGGTACAGATCAGACTACTTAACACATTTGATCATTGAGTACATGCGTCAGACTTTAGGATGTTTTGGGGCAGGTGGAGGCATTAGGAGTAAGTGATTCGACTCGGGGTGTACAACGTTGTCGAGTGTACAAACTTCTAAACTATGTGTTGTTGTAGCTTTGTTAGCCTGAAAAGATGACTTCACCTTTTAACTATATACGTTGCAGTATACACGGATATCTTCGAATCACTTTTGTCTTAATTATCTCAGTGACGATAAGACTTTAATCTTTTCATATTTAAAATATATTTTACTAGACAAAACATTATTTAATTTTAACTGCAACAGCTCTATAAAGTATAAGGTCTGTGACAAGAGGCCTTAAACTGTCTCACTTGCCATGTACGACGCATTTTCAACGGCCATTTTTGTTGTAAATCTTTATGGCATTACTAATAGCATAAATCGTACTAGAAGCCAAGGTATTATATGGTAGGTATGGATATTATAAATTGTTTTCGTAGACATTTAAAGGTGTAAATATTGATTTTGATGTTTACATACTTGGTTTTATATACTCGTGTCGATATTGATTGGTTTCTGTCCCATGGTGTAGATGCTGTGAATAGCAGTGAGAGAAGTGTTGTCACGATAGACATTTCCCCCTGCTGCCACACCAACAAATCGTTTCCAATGATCAGTAATTATGCTCGCTTTTAGATATTCTTTTCATGAGGAGAGGCCTTAAGGATCACACAGATTTCTGAAAGTAACCACAGACAACATATCGGTTGGAGTGGCACGTACTGTTTGTTTTCTTTGGAGCAACTTTGATTCTGCGTTAGAGCCATTTTCTCCGATAAACAACGATATAGCTTTAGGTAACATTTCAGGGCTTGTCAATACGTCTCTAATCTCTAATACCATTCCCTCCAGATTGGACATGGCTCAAAGATGATTCCCTGCTCACATTTTGGGCAATTTTTGCAAAATAAGTGTTTCCTGAACAGCGAAGATACCTTGAATTCATGAGGATAAAAAACAACGTATTAAAATATTTGTGTTTATTTGTATGTAAACGGTTTTAGACACCATATCACTTATTGATTTAATCGTGTAAAATAGTAGTCTGAGGCTTAATGGCACAAATAATATTTTAAGATGTAACGTCTGGAAGATAAACTATAATGGCAGACGAACTGAAGAGTACTAACTCGTACCTAATCCACTCCCCTTCTTCCATAATTTTTTTGTTTATTATATTCTATTTCAGGTATTTCATATATAACAGAAACTAATTTCACTTTGTGATAGTCCATAACTTATAAATGACCCCATGTATCCTACTAAATGTAACAAAACAGCCTTTTCTAGATAGCATCAGGAAGACGAAATGGTCAACATTATTTTTATTGCCCAGACGTTCGAATCAGGTTAAAATAAAAGTTCAAATCAAAACAGTTTAAGTTCTTAGAAATTTTGCTGTTAAAAATTCATAGCCTGTCCGATGATGTTTAATAGGGGCTCAGACTTATTCAGATTCTTACCTATTCATGGGACACTCGAAAACATCCGTATTTCACTCTTTACTCGTATTAACTTTTATTAGAACTTTACATACTCTCAATTTCTTTCTGTTTGAATTCATAAAGCATCATTGTATTTGCAGACAAAGACGTGTTTCTAGATGCTTGATTGTAGGAGCTCAATAAAACCTTTATAGTTAATCTGACTTTGAGAAAGATTGTTTGAAAAAATATATACCTAGCATGCATACTATTTTGCCCAAGATTCTGTTTCAACTGGATTTATTTTTGTTCCCTCGGCAAACAATAAAAAATGTACTTATTCCTTACTCGATGATAATTAATCTTTGGAGTCCATATCAGAATTAAAAATTGAAGTACTTATTTGTTGTTTGCTATACTTACTAGTGTGATCGTAGAGGACATAGCTTACTAATGTATTTATGGACTTATGTCTCTCTAATTGTTTCTGTTTTTGATCACCAACTGGGTGATAATATTGATGAGGAGAAAATGCTTGGTCTTAATCTATTTTTCTTGAACTTTTACCAGCAAACCCTTGAAAGGAGTGTGTCAAATCCACAGGAATTAACCGGGTAACATCTATTTCTTTCTTGTTTTTCAGGCAAAACAGCATGAGCTTTCAAAAGCACCATTAACTAAACATAGGAAACAATGAGAGTACACGAGAGAGTACAAGATCTTTTAAGTAAATAATGGAACATTTGCAGTACACAAGACTATTACTGAGTGGCCAATTATACAGTACTCAAACAAATTTGCTTAAAAACAAGTCTGATTCCTCCTAAGCTGTGGGTATTTAGGGACGAAACACTAGCTATTTCGGATGGTTTCATCAAGCAGGTGTATGGATATCGACTAGTGAAAATCATTACGCCAAGCGTTTGGAGCTACATAAAAACAAGTACTATGCGAAGGAAAGTATATAATCCAGCGTTAGCTGTTTTGGCTGCAATGGTAATTGGCGACATCACAGCCTCCTTAACTCTACTTAATAAGTCAACATCCTATGCAGAGTATAAAATGTGGAATGCTATTAACCGAGGCACGCTGCATTTACGATTTCGAACAAATAGTCTCCACGGATTGTTAGTTTATTTGGATGATAGTAACCAAAAAGCTAGAGGAGAAAATTTCTTAGAATTATCTTTAACAAATGGGAGACTTAAATTAACTATTCAAATGGGATCTGAAGACTACAAAGGTCGAAAGAAAGTACAAATAGGTAGTAACTTGAACGATCTTAAATGGCATATGGTAATACTACAGCGAAGTGGTCGACGGACTAAAATAATGGTTGATGACGAAGAAGCGGAGGTTTATAACCAAGGACCAAGAGCAAAATTACCTATTAATTCAAATCTTTTCATAGGAGGAATACCTAGAAGACTGAAAAAGATTGTCATTAACACTGCAATATTTCGTAATCCAAGGTATGCAATATTACATCGATTCACAAATTATCTTTTCTCCTTCATTTTGTCAATGCCAACATCGTTACTCTACTTTAAAGACTTACCCTGTCGTCAAACGAACAATATATTCTGATGTAACATTTGTTTACAGATGACATACTATTTAACAGATTTCTGTTGCACCAAGAATAGTTGAAACATTCTTAACAAGATGGCCCCCATTCATTATAATTCCTTAACAATAAACATTGTTTTAAGCTTCGTTTCCTTCGTGTGTGTACATGTATTCGTCTATCTGTGTGCGCATGCGTATGAGTGAATATGTGTGTAATGAGCTTATTCTCCCCAACATAACCCAGTATGTTAACTTTTTGAATTCTTTTTATAATTTAAAGTGTCTCGTTAGAATGTGAATACACTGCATATAATATGTGAAAAAAATTCATATTTTACACACCTAATCTCTATAGGAAAATGCATGGGATCAAAAAAGTATGTTTAAAACTTGGTGATCGTCAGTGCCCATCACTTGTTAATAAATTTGAGCATCCCTTTCCTTTGACTTGTTTATGCAAACTCACTACTTTTGTCTCCAGTCAGAGTTAAGAGGTTTAACAAAATGATTGGGTCTGCTTAAGCAGAGGGCCTGACCCAGTGAATCTCTTGCTAACTGTTGATCTAGAGCAAACGAAGTCTGTGAGAACTTCCACATTTTTATGAAATTCTATCATAAAAGGTGGTCAACAGTATAATGAGTATCTTTTATGATATAAATTGCTCCTCTCTTCAAAATTTGTATTAATTACACCTTTAAGCATTGTTTAGAGACCAACTGGAAAACACCGCTGTGTAGTCCGGTGGTAAGCGATGGAAGTATGCCCCTGTGAAGTTAAAAAGTTTCAATTTTTGCGGAGCTTCACTTTCATTTTAATGAAACGGTCATCTGGTAAAAGCCCAACAGTACATATGAGCTCTTTAAGCCTTTAGGTTGTAGAAGAGAGGATTTGATAGAATAAATTTTTATTTTATAAAAAGTTTTTATTCCTAAAGCATCTATTAAAGAATTTGAGTTTTATATCCCATTTATATTTTAATATTATGGTTTGGGCATAGGTTCTTGGTTATCAGGAAGGATTTACGCAGATCAAGTGATGAAGAAGCGCGCCTGAAATCAGAAGGAGCCCATTCGATGATTTAACTGATTTGAAAACAGTTCTACCTTAAAACGAGTTTACAAAAGACTTAAAACTCTAACATCTCGCCCCAACCCCCTACACACAAATAGAAACTTTAGAAGTTGAGTTTATCTCTTCACAAGTTTATCTCCCCGGCATTTTATTAAAAACTAACTTAGAATAGGGAATGGATTACGTGTCAAAAGTATCACTCTAGTGGTGCTTATTAATTAACGAATACGTAACATATCCGCATATTGAAGTGTAGCACATCTTAACAAAACTTCCCTGAAAATCTCTCTTTCGACTTTATGAAAGGTTAGAGTGGTGAAATTTTACACTCGCAACATAACTATGAGCAATTTTTTGACAAAGTGCTAAACAAAATTTTGCGACTTTGAAACTTTTTGCAATCTGAGGTTGCTGACCCTGACTCGCTAGACTCTTGTACTCGCTAGAGTAAAAACGTAGTGGTTTTTGACATATGGCTCAAACCCTTGTTTTCAAGTTACCCGAAGCTAAATGTATGTATTCAATGGTAACACCGAGAGAGTATTTTAAGCGTGGAACTATAAGGCCACCTTCAGATCTTTCACACGCACTTGCATGTTTCTTTTATCAGGGAAGGCACAACTTTTTAACAAGCTGTAATTGTTAGGAAATGTACCTGCTATGACCTAAAAGTATCTTTTGGTTCTCGTCTTCCTAGGTTTGTTGGATGCATTGAAGACTTAGCTTATTCCGTTGATGACGAGCCCCTCAGAAAAGGAATACTTGTAGATGCAAATCAAATTAATACTGGCTGCGTCGACGCATGTCAGACGGACAAATGTTCTAATGGTGGTAAATGTATCAACTGGTTCAACAGAATTGGTTGTGACTGCATTGGAACTGGGTATGAGGGATCTAATTGTTCAGAACGTAAGTCATTTTCCCTCCATTTGCTATAAGAAAACAGTAGCAATGATAAATAATCTACTCTTGGCACTTAAAAAGTATGTAAAGAAAATAATCTACTCTTAGCACTTCAAAAGTATGTAAAGATTAGGACTGTTCTTGACACAGTAGTGACATAGTGGTAGAGTAACAGACTCACAATCCAAGGGTCGTGAGTTCGAACGTACCCTGATCTTGCCTGCCACGATCTCGGAAGTACTGTGCTCTGTCATCTGCTCTCTTCAAGTGGGAGACTATGCTTTGAGAGATAGAACAGAGAGGGGACTGCAAGTATGAATAGATTGTCATCGGAGGGGGAATATAACCCCGTTCCTAGTAGTGGCTTCGGCCTTGAATAGGGCGCAGTAAAAAGCAAAACAAAAAAATCAAAAACAAAAAGCATTTACGTAGCTTTTCTTTAGCTTGTATACGAGATGGCTTCTGCTACTTACAAGCCCTTCATTTACATAAGGACTGTACTATTTCATGGACATTAATTAACATTAGTACTGCGCTAGTGAAAGTGGTACCTGAATGTATCAGCTATCGTTTGGGTACTTCGTTACGTATTCACCAAATTCTTTCCGTTCCGTTTTCTTCTCCAAATCGTGGAGTTGTCTTGTCACACTGTGTTTGCTATGATCTCATCTAAGCCAGAACAACATTAATATCTAGACAAGCCAATCATTTTGGTATCGTGTATAATCCATGGGTGTTGGTACCGAACTGTATGTCGTAGTGTCGTCACGATTCTATCGGAGCAGTTATTCCGTACCACATAACTATCCGCTACAGTAAACTAAAATTCTAAGAGAAACTTGCTCAGCGTTTTCGTTATAGTGCTATAGAATATTTGCATTTTATGTATATACATATATATATACGATGTATATATATACACGATAATATAAGACATATTTTAAACATAAGAGAAACACATTTAAGTTACTTCATGAAATTTATTATTATCATCATCGTCATTGTCACCATCATTATGATCATGATCATAATTGTCATTGTCATCTTCATCTGGTTGAAGAAATCCTGCCAATTTTATTTTTTTTGTTTATTTTTATTTTTTTTATTATTTTTTTTTTGGGGGGGGGGAGGTAAAATTATCATAGGACCTTCTCATCTTTGCATATTGGATGTAGTATATTTACAGTTATTTAAATGATTAATTAAGCATTTCCTGTCTGAAAAATACCTATCACGCTTATGTGCAACAGTAAGGCAGATCTACTTATTTAAAAATAACATGGTTCCTATAAAAAAATGGATTCGAAAATAAAAGAGATAAATTGAAAAAACAATTTTCAAATAGATGTGGTGGGTGACAATAATTTACTAAGAAATATGTTAATGCATGAAATCATAAGGAGACAGTTGGAGATGCCTCGGTAAAAACTGCGAGACCTAAAACAATATATTAAGCTTTGCTTTATCCATACTCTTTACCAACGAAATGTAGGGCCCCTATTATTCTTTGAAGACTTTATACCACGTTTTACTTTACTGAAACCATCACTAATTACTTTATTCTCATGAAGATCAGCGTCTAGAAGTTGTTATTTACTACTAAAAAAGGCATGTTCAGCTGTACTTATCAAAAAGGTAAAAACATTTGGAACGTATGTGTTTTACACACCATGTTCCTTATGAAGGAGAAAATTCAACCAGAATGTTCCGATTGCATACAAGTATGCTTGAAAAGTTACCTTTTTTTAATGCCGCGAGACGTCGGCGACAGTTTTTTAAAAGGATAAATAAAACGTGAAAGTAAATTAAGCAAGTGGCAACTGCTACTTTTATAATCAATAAGCGGGAAAAATTGCCCGACTTTGAAAGTTTAAAACACATAGGAGGAAACTAATGGCACCCTGTTACGTGCTGATACAAAAGACTGGTGTTAAAAGTGAATTATTGAGAATTAATCTCTCTGTTTCTTGGTAATACCTACCACAAAATTGGAACTCTCCAAACAAAAAAGATGAATTATCAGAAAGGCAATGACTATTCTCAAGTAGTTAAGGCACCCAGGACTACCACCATGTTTTGTGGTCTTATTTCTATGTGAAAGACGTTATGCTCATTCATGATTAAGGATTAGAAACAGCAAGTTGCATATGCAGTCACAGTATGAAATACTTTGAGCGTAACACTCAAGGTTCACCATTGATCTATTTGACAGTAAAGAAAACCGCAAGGGATCGTATTCATTGTGCACATCCTCGTGTGGCTTGTCCAATTAAAGTTAACATTGTTACCTCATCTTCATCTCTTATCACTGAGTTGAAGAATGAAAGGGCTTTTCCTCAGCATTTGAAAGAGAGCCTAGATGACTAATAACGCCTTTTTGATAGCTATGTAAAACGGGTACTGTAAAATCTATAAAATACGACATTGATTTCAATGTATCTTTGATATAAGGAAATGGGATGAAAGAGGAAGTTACAAGAGAAGCGTGTTTAAGTAATAATAACATGAAAGTGGTAAAGCCCATTGGCGAAATTTATGATAATGTTCTTGTTAATCATTTATGAAAACAACAACTAGTGAATTACTGGAGCTATGACATTGAGGTGTGGCCAACCAAGCCATGCCATTAATATAAATAATTTATGCTACATTACTTTCGGGTTTGAAAGAGCAGGGTTTGAGTTATCAGAAACACAAGATAGATAGCATCGACCGGAAAATGACGTCAGTGATGGAATAATGATGGGCTTATTACCATTCCATTGCCTTTATGTTCATATGTAAAAAGTGTCCTTTGCTGAAATTAAGTAGTAAGTAATTTCTAAGAGTTTTAAAGCTGACGTTCTGCAATGACTTATAAGGAATGAAATATGTGAACAACAGTTTAATTGGAAAAACAAAGCGATTACCCAGAATTGTTAAAATTGGTCCGACTTAAAATCTCAATACATTTCGTATGCAGATTTACGTCCAAGAGTGTTTAAACGGCAAGCCTTACCAAAGAACCGAAACTATAGACGCTTTACTGTAGCACTGCAGCAGTTGATGCAATATCAGATAAGCTAATCAATCTCAGTATGACATTAGATGATTAACTAATACTAGGGAATACACCGGCACATCAGATGATCCTGTAGTAATTTATTGTGATGGTAAGTCTAGATACTCCTAAGAAGTGCTGCTATTACATAGACAAAATACGTGCCTCGGCTAGAATTTACATCTGCTACACCGAGAATTATGAGTGGTTAGAGTGAATAAAACAAGTTATTGCCTCTGTTAACAAATGAAACTTTGCCACTTGGATCTCAAGATTCCCGCAGGCTAAATAGTGTTATGCTGTAGTGGGTGAGACTCTGGTAATTAAAAATATGTTAAAACTAAGATTAAGTAGAAAATACTGATTAGGCTGACGTTTGGTTCCAGTATGAGCTACAGAGCTGCCCTTGGGAAGTTAGTAGGTGACTGCTTATGGAGTAGAAGGTAGTGTACACAGTTTAAAATATTGCAATAACTCGATCGTTTACAGGAAGGTTTGGCCTGATAGATGCATGCTACTTGATGCCCAAGGAAGTTTTGCTAGGCGAGGGATGGGGGGACAACATAGCACATGGTGTGAAGTGAATAAAATGACCTAATGACAACCGAGGGTAAAGAAGGAACTGTGTAAGGGTATGGAGTCGTGCAATACATGGCAGAATAGCAAGGCATGTTAAAACCAAATATGATGATGCTGATTTTTGCATTTTTAAACACCTTACATGTTTAATAAAAGCCAGTTTACTTTTATAGAACACCATATGTTATAGTCAGATAAAAGGCCATGCTATTAAAATACAACATCATCATCATTATCCTCGCCATTGTTGTCATTATCGTCCCTCACCACCAATTTTTCTTCAGTTGCTTTAACGCAAGTCACAAAGAACTCTTCAACTACCTTATCTGTTTTTGTGGTCTCTAGTAGCTAGCAAAATCCGGAATAGCTAACTTTTTCTAAAGGCACGACTTATCCTCACAGTGGTCACTAGAATTTTCCCTTTTTTTTAAAAAAATACCTCAGGTAAAATATGTCTGTTACCTCATAAAGTTTAACTGTAAAACTGTGTAAAACTTAAAACGAGTCCTTGCAGTATGCTGGTGACTATCACCAACTGATGCACGGGAATCCGTGGTCTGATTTCCCAATCCCACACTCACCCACCGAGCTAGACACTTCTCTTTCCTTATTAAATACATTGACTAATGTATCAGAAATGCATTGGACAGTTTAAATGCATCAACATGTTTCGCAGTCTAATTTAGATCTGTTTGTTTATATTCCCATGTAAGGACTATTAGGTCACTAAATGTCAATTAAAACTATGCATAAAGTGCTGAGGAATTTGTGATGCAAATAAAATATAAAATCCAAGAAACTTTTAGCAACAGTTGAACATGCTATTTCTGTGTTTTCTCCTGTATGTCTCTAGTGGTCTCTAAATATTCCAAATTTCCAACTAATTTTACAATCCCCCAGGGCCTGAAAATAAGAGCTTGCTCTTGCAGGCGCCAAGTTTGGACAAATGTGAGCTCGGGCACGCTCCATATCTAAAGTGCGTACGCCTACTTCCTAGTATGATTCATTCATTCTGACCTCTGCTTCAAGTATGAATATAGTGTTTAAAACGTGCAGGGCAGGAAAATAGGCTTATTATGGCACTGTACGGCTGTTAAGTACTTTTCTTGTATACTGCCAAATATCATGCAAGCACTGCATAAATATATAGCCAGCAAGGATTTTTTTTTATTTTATGTTGTGTGATTTTTTTTTATTGCAGCCGCAAGATCTATTCATTTAAATGGATTCGATTACATTGCTTGGGGGGTAGCTGGAGCACAGTCATATTCTTCAAATAGGATATCATTTCGTTTTAAAACCCATATGCCCTCAGGATTGATGTTCTCTACAGGAGAGAAAAGAGATCATCTAACGATTGAAATGTTTGGAGGGAATGTTCATCTAAGCATGAATCTAGGAGGAGGTAAGTATTATAAACCACTATAGTATTGTCATAAAGTGGGAAGCATTATCTGTCGGTAAATTTAGCTGTATCAAGAGACGCAGTGAACGTTCTCTATTATGCGCTGCTTGAATACTGATATATTTCTTATCGTGCATGCTTTGCAACGGTTACGAAATACAAAGAGTCAGTAAGATATAAGTAGAAGTTACAAATATTCAGAATATAACATTACTAATCTGTGATAGACGTCAATTTTTCACTTAGTGCCGAGTCTAGAACAATGAAATAGCCAAGAGTGAAGATTTCGGAGGTGCGTTGAAGGGATGGCAGAAAAAAATAATTAAGAATGTCTCAGTAGACTGAGCGCCAAAATATGGGGAAAAAAAGACAATGAACAGTATTGAATGCCTTGAAACAGTGGCAGTTTTGGCAGTTACAGGATCCTGGTCCAAAAACGGATTGCGGGGCCTTATGACGTCATGCATTGCAAGGCAGTTCAAATATAATAGCACTGCGAAAGTTCCGGAGACAGTGTTTACCCGCCAATTTGTGTAGTTTTCCAAGTTGTCACTTACTTTCACGAGATTCATATGTGCAGTTAGACACGGACTGTTTTCTCAGCATTGAAGTGCGGGGCCATCTAGAGGTGCGGTGCCTCGGACCATGTCCTTGTCGGCCTCCCCCTAAGGGCACTACTGCCTGGAACCGCAGCCAACGTCATTGTCGTGCCTTTGTATCTAATCTGCTGCCAGGGTCTTTGATTTCATCACTCTTTTCCGTTGAAGGAGCAAAAATCCATCTGTGTCTTTTGATTTTCTTCAACCATTTTCTTTAATAATAGAGCAATTTAATTGACTGAGCACAGACAAAGACGAATATTTCCGTCGCACTTTCCTGAAGTTGCTGATCCGGGAAAAGTCTATTTTGAAGCTCCACTGCACCAGTATTTAACAAAAGTTAAGTACTGTAACACGCTAGGGTAGATTATTGACTATCAAGTGTAACTGAAGTTTTCCTTTTCAAGTTACATTTAATAAAGAACAAGGAATTCATAAAACTAAACAACTGAAAGGGTTAAAAGCATCTCTACCCTCTAGTTTAATCATTGTAAGTTTCTCTGTTATTAAGCAGACAATTCAGTGAAAGTTGCTTTCATATTATCAGACATTTGCAGCAGAGCACTAGTACCGAAAAAAGAATAATAAGAGGGGGGAGGGGTGTAACTAGGACTTAAAGCGCCATACTCTCTAGTCCCTGTGCCCTCCAATACAGAGCTGCACCGGCTAATCTATTGATTTGGGATATTCTTTTATGCAAGGATTTTATGCTATCTATCGATTCCTTCTACAAGAGTAAAAGGTCTTGTTTGAAATGGGATTTACCATAAGAAAATCGAGTAGTTTCCCTCCCTTTTCCAACTGATAGAACCGGCCCTGGACGTGTTAAATACAGAGGTTATACCACAATATTTCGTTTTCTCTTTTTAGGTGATTTAGCATTAACATCCGGTAATGGCAATCTAAATGACAAATTTTGGCATTCTGTCGATGTGTATCGAGATGGCAGGAACATAGAGCTTTCAGTAGATAATAAGTACGTTTGTGATTTTGTTATTGTACTTTCATTGTACTAATCATTTTCGGAATTTGCTATCCCTATCTGTAAATTGAATATGGAGGGAAGGGAACGTTTAGTAGTCCCGCGGCTTTTTTTTCTCTCTGATGTCTCATGAACGACTTGTCTAAATCGTTTTGAAACTTTCTGACTTTTTACAAAATTTATTCTGAAAAACTTTCTCGTAATGATGTCATAATAACCAAATTACAAAAACTCACAAACAACATGACATGTCTACGGATTAATTGAATGTAAAAATAACTCAATTCCATGTCTAGCATTTTATTGCATACAAAATTGACTTTTTTACGTTTCGCTAGTAAATCCCATACCAACAATGGATTTTTGAACGTGTTTACGTACTTTTCAACTTCCGAGTGTTATCATGACTTCCAAGTTAAAAAACCCAACTTATTTAGCTAACAGATGAATTAACATACCTGCCAAGTTTTATACTCAAGATACAAATTTATAACATTGATATACTTGCGGGCCCACTAGGCTCCCTTCAGTCCAGGGAATCCCAAAGAACCGCCCTGTCCTAATAAGTTAATAGTCTTCCGACCATATGTATTACTTCTCGTGAACAAATCTGTTGACCCGAGAAGCATATGATCAATTGAATCTAGGAGTATCATTTATTTAGCGGGGCTAGAACACTGATCTCTAAAAAAGACTGCATCGAGCTTCCTATTGTTTCCAACTACGAAAAGGTGTAGTCACGAGTAATGGCCTCCATTAGTTAGGATATCGCGGGAAAGTCAGCCATGTTTCGTAACATTGTTTATAAGCTTTGTGTGATGGGGACTGAAATGGCGTCCAACGACT
>JAAAKL020005785.1:0-18839 GCA_010016065.2 Carybdea cf. marsupialis auct. non (Linnaeus, 1758)
TATATTTATTTTCCTCTCGCATTTTGTTGCCGGTATATTTCCCTACCAACAATGAATGCCATATCTCGTCTTGGTAGCTCCATCTGAATTCGATTTTGTTTGTACGAGCAGTAGCCATAAACAACGGGACACAAGGATCGTGATGCAATGCTGTCGATTTCTACGGTTATGGTACTTACATTTTCAAACTACCTCAATTATGACGATATGCCATGAAATGTGCGCAGAAATTTTGCGACTTGTTATCAAGTGGTGAAGTGGAGGCACGAGTCATCAGTGAGTGAATGTTGTCATCGATGACCTTCTTCTGTTTTAGAAGCATTTTCATATCTGCTATCATTTTGATGATTATGATTTTATATATAAGAAGTCGTTCAGATCTATGGTGTTAAGAAAACGAGGAGAGATGCGACCGAAGACTGGAAACAGAATACCAGAGCAGTGAACGAGGGGTACTACATGTACCGGTAATGTAAACGAAACTATAGTGTTATATTGATCAAAGACCAACTACTGCGTGACATAGAGATTAGTAGAGATGGGGTGACTGTAGAAGCCATCATCTACTTGTAAGATATTTGTAAAACATACAACTCAAACAATGAAGATTTCTGATGTTTCTTCCATGTAAAATAGATAAATAGTTTTGTCGGTCAAAGACCAAGTACCATGACACGCAGTTAAGTGAAATTGTGTGACTGTCAATAACATTTACGACAGAACTTTGTAATCACACTAGTAAAAAGCGGAAAGTCCTTGTGTCAGAGATGAACATATGCATGATGTGAAAAGGTGTAATGAACAGTGGCCATTATGCCATTAGAGTGAGGACTTGCATTTATTCTGAAATATCATTGCTAATGGAGTAATTGTTATTTGGGTTCCATATTGACTGAGAATATCGATGACCACGACCCACCCCTGCCATCTATGTCTTGCCAGATGAAATATTTTCCAGACAATACAGTGATTCTGTTGCTCAAATCTGTAGTTTCAATCGCCCCTTGCCTTCCTCTGCAACTGATGCCCTAATTTTGGCCTGAAACAGCCAATTTTTCAAGATGTCACTACTTAGCACATGCGTCCTCAACTACTCCTCCGCTATTACGTTAAGTTTTATTGTTCTGTACCACCAACAAACTTTTGAGTAATCAGAACCTTTTAAAAGAAAGCAAACAATTCATGTGTACATAAATTATTTAAACATCATTTCCTGTGATGCAATGATGAAGTAATAAATTGCAATCGGTTTAATTCTAAAGCTACTACTACAACAACTACTACTACTACAACTACTACTACTACTACTGGATGATGTTGTCGATGCCTGCTCTGAGCATCTCAGTCTTGATGCTGCATATGCCCTTACTGTAAAAGCCGTCAGTAGAAAAATGCAGCGGCTTAACAAAACCATCGTCAGGTTTTAGGACGATATGCGACCTTAGTTATTTGAGAAAACAGTTTTCTACATCGATATATATTACTCCATATTGGTCTTCCTGACTGGTCCATCCCGGAAGTGACCACCCTTCACAACGGCATTTCATCGCCAACAGTTCCTTCACCGCACTAATTTAGCAGAGAGCCCCACAGCAGTGTCAGGGTTGCGGTCATAAATTAATCCACTTTGTTACCTTTTTATCCCCTCACTTGCTTCCTGACAAGTGCTAAGCAGCGCTCTCGGGCTCTGAAACGACTCTGGACGGGACATTGGGACTCATTTCTTTTCTCTATATGAGCTTCTATTCAGCATCGCTTATCATAATCAATCACTCACGAATGGGCTTATATCCCTTGAGTTTAAGACAGTCGATTGCAATCATCCCAGCCTTGAACACAATGACTGACTCAATGAAATGCGTTGGTGGAACATGTAACATGGTGTCGTTGTCTACCCTCTTGAACATGTAGGCAACAGGAATGGAGAGCGTTGTTTTGACACTGTCCACTTTTACTCCCTATAATAGTCAAGGAGCCATTCAAATCTTCTCTTCGTAAGGTCTCTTCCACTTTTCGATGAGCTTTGGATAGAATGAAGGGCCGATTGGCAGTCCTTCCATGGTAAAGTCACATAGTGCAGAGAAGCAAGATTCCGTAGAGCTGCCTTTGTTATCAATGGCGCCCAGCGATTGAGTGGGTCCTGGACTCGAATCCCGCTGGCGACATCTTAAATATTTGTAGTATCTCTTCAAACTAGAGTAGGCTATCGATGTCCACCGCATGATTATTGGGAGCTAATGGGGCTACTAGACGAATAGGGTATGTTATCAGTGGAGTTCACTTGGCTCAGTAGGTAGAGCAAACACGCCAAACATATGGGTTACAGATTTGAATCTCGTTGATTGCTTTCTATGTCTCTATGATATGTACTCAAACTTGTCACTTCAAATCCTCTCTCTACTCAAAAGAACTTGCAACTTTTAACGAGCTTTGGGCTGAATGATGGGCCGAATGGCAGTCCTTCCTTGGTCAGGTCACATGACACTGAAAGATAGGTCTCCAAAATTGCGTAGACCTTGATGTTGATGACCACGGGTGGAGAATTTGGAGGTAATATAACGACTGTAGAAATACAATATGTATCAGCGGAGTTTACGTAGCTCGGTTGGTAGAGCACACACTGCAATTACACGGGTTACCGGTTTGAATCCCGTTAGTGACATATTCCCAAACGCTTCTCCTGTGCAATACAAAACGAAATAAAACCGTGAACCTTAATCTATATATCTGCAACAAGCACTATAGATCCTGATCGTATTTGCTCTTGGCATTGATTCCAGAAAGCTGGAAAATGTGGTTGCATCTTGAAAGTTGCGGAAAAGGCTACAAATTCTAAGCATCGACCTTAATCGTAGCCATTAAGTTATCAACAGCAACAAAAATAGAATTCATCACAAGAATAGTTTTGTCCATCGCTCAAACAACCGTTCTCACCAAGGTTAAACTGTATGGATTTAACTGTTAATCTTATATCTGAAGTCTCTTTGCAGCGGCGATCTGACGTTAGGCTATATATAGGATGCTGTAAAAAGGAAAAAGGAAATGACTAGTATATTGCGCAGCCTCCTGTGATCCGTATTTTGGAAATATGTGCTAAGGCGCTTATAACTCTAGAGTAGCTTCTGCTAAATGACGCAGGAGCTTAACAGAAATCAACTTAGCATTGAAAACATTGATTTAAGAATGGCCAGCAGAAGGAAATTGATATAAGGAAATCCTCTTTGAAGTTGATTGATCTTACTAAACTTGAAAATTGCGTCCTGATTGGGTTATTGCAGAACAGTTTTAGGTAGGCCTGTAGGTGGACGGTAACACGAGGGGTTACCGATTGCCTTTGGGAGGCAGGAAACTACATTATATTAAATTTGAGTTAGTTCTAGGGCATTAGTAATTCTTTAGCCTTTGAAGGCTTTTCAGGACTACATTATGATATGATCTTTGCAGTAGATTTATATGTGACAAGATCTCGACCAAAAAATGAGGAGACCTGTACCACATCTAACGATTTCTATGGTGGTGCACTACATTATATTTTCGGCCGGCCTCTCGGGTGATGCTAGGGTACTCCATTTGTTCTAAATGAGACGATTGAAATTTGCTGACGTTCTCGGGGTCATTTTCCATCGTGTGCTTGAATTTGGTGCCCGTATCATGACATTTCTGCCCTGTTTACATGATTGTCCGCCCTGCCATGCAACTCATGCTATGGTGGCTGAAAGGCAGAGCAGGAAAGCCGAGGTGTTCAATCAAAAGCTTACGCAGATACATGATGGCGTGGAGTTCATCAGGAAAAGATAACAACGATCTGATTGATCAGCTGAAGGGTAAGTCTGTAGGAATAGTCAAGATCCAAGCAGGATGATATACGATCTAAACATGAAGTGCAGTATTGTGTTTAGCTTTGTTATTGTTACTAAAGGAGCTGTAACAGACCTTGGCGACTATCAGACAGCCAAACTCTTGATACTTAAAAACTGACGTAGGACTAACATTGGTAACCAGTGTTATTTATTGAGGGTTAGGGTTACAGAGGGATAAATTTGGTGAGAATATGTATATCGAGGAACAGAAGTATTAAGTGTCTCTTTCAATGCAAATTCTTGAGCCAAATATAGAATTGGTTTACAGACTTACGGTACCTTCCGCATTTGGTGATGCGATTTACAGGAAAAGAAACGCCTTGTTGCTGCATTATTTCGTATATACATATGTTTACCCGGCTACTCAACTAGGCAGCATCGATAGGGGAATGAAACCAACAACACCGGGACTGGAATCCCAAGCTGTCGTAAGCCTATCTATTATATTATTTTGTCTATTTTGGCATTTATCTTTTAAAGGACAAGTCTAATCAAGCATCCGCGCCATAATTTGGCTATTAGCTGATTTCTTGTGTAGCGTTTGAAAGGTAGTTTTATCCAGTGGTCCAGTTTCCGAAACTGACCACAACCCATCAGATGTGAAAATATACCGATACTTTACGTAAAGGGATCGGGAAGTCACACAAAAAAGGAAGATATCACAACGACTGTACTGCAAGGTGTTTTATTCATGGATAGCACGCAAATATTTCTAGCAAATTATATTATCAGAAGTCTTCAATACGTATATCTGTAGTAAAAGGATTGTAAAGCATTTAACTGTTGCTTCAACATACCCAGATCATAAAGATCAGGCTTCCAACCTTTGATGTATCAACCTATATATATGCACCATCAACACTAATAAGAGTGGGCTTCTCCATAGTGTATAGACCTCTAGAGTATCAATAATCATGACTTAAGCAATAGTTACTTACGTAGATTGAAGAAAAACTCACCATTTAAATGCAAGAGTGATTTTCAAATAATGTCTGGAGGACTAACTCTTCTCGGAGGTCTGTCTTACAAATTGTAGTTCAATAAGGCAAATAGTTTGATAATGAAGATGAGGTTGTCTAATATTATCACATATCATGTGATATCATCAGTATCATTGTTATCCATAGTATTTGTAGACAGTTGGTGCTCCCAAAATGTGACAACCCCCTCTCATTCCACAGATTATGCTGCTCCGACAGATATTGGGTTTAATCCAAGACCACTGAATGTTGAAAATAATCAAACCAGATTCTTTAACTTTGTTTGACCTTACAACCTTAACTGCTCCTTAGAAGCTGATTAGGTGGTATTACTTGCCCAGATGTGGTACCCATAAAACTTAAGCTTTCTTTTCTTAATGATATCAAGACCAGAGATAGATGAGCTTGATAGTCAATGTCAAAAATTGCCAAATACATGCCAGTATATCAACTGATTTTGAACCTAATATGATGATACAATGATCAACAGTGTCACTGGCTCTTTCTGCTTAGCTCTCATCACCTTGTCTTTGTTTTTTGTTTTGATCCTTTCTCTGAGTAGCCCATGCTAAGACTTCATCTCAAATCTAGCATGTTCCTTTCCTGTCATGTTACTTATTCTCCAGCACTAAAGACCATAAAGTAAAACTGAGTTAACAGGGATTTGTGGAGTAGTACTTTGTTTGGTAAATGAATGTTTATAGTTTTTCATAGCTTTGAAGACTGGCAAGGATAATGATGCGGTTTTAATTTTTGTCAGCGTTTCTGTATTGTCATGCATGCCATATGTAACAGTGGATTCAGGGTACTTGAAGCTAACTATTTTGTCCAAAGTGTTCCCGTCTACTTTATTTTCAACAGCTTGGTCATTATGGTTTTCACAAATTCTTAACGTGGAAGCTTTTGAGCTTATTGCTATACCAGAACTTTAACTGGTCATCTCTAGTCTGTAAGAAAGGACTTTCAGTTCTTCAAGATTATGTTTCAGTAATGAAGTTGCTATGATCTGAAAAATACAGGTTGCTTACAACTAGTACTAATACAATCAGCACATGTATGCCTCCACAAAATCCATCCAGTGCATGAAGTGGGAAATAATACATTCTTGCCTAACACCAACAGTTTTGATCAGTAGTTTGATTCTTTTCATGATACACCAATTCGACTACTGCAGCTGCCATTATGGAGTTCACGCTAATGGGAAACTGGGGACTAGCTTAGGGTAATAAAAAAAATCTTTCCCTCAACTAGCTTGTTGTTTTGAGAGCAGTTCCAACTCTGTGTTTGCTGATAAAGTTGCTTTAGAGTTGTAATTACCTTAGCTGTTTATATAATCATGGGGCAAGCTAACTGTGCAGTTGAAGGAAGCAGACACAGCACCTATCTGAGTAGCAAATGGAGATCGAGTGCATGTCTCATTCATAAGGAAGCTTTGAATAAGGACTGTAGTTGTGAACCACCAGTGAATGAAAAATTCCTCTGGGTCTCCAGACATCTAGATAGTATTGTTAACACTTTCCACACATGCTCGATGGGATGTCATGTACTTTTCTGAATAGAATTTCACTGTCAGCACTGCTGTAAATAGCACACATTCTGAAATGGCTTCTTACAATGCATCTGCAATATCAAAGAGTTTCAGCGGTGCTGGTTTATCACGTCTGGTAATGGATTACATTGTTTCTTAGGTGTAGGTAAAAATTTTTGATTCCATTTACTTTGCCTGCCAAAATCCTCACGTTCTAGTTTTAGGTCCTTAACCTTTACTGGCTGTACAACTGACCTGTTTGCTAACCACTCATGTGGCTTTGAAGTGGATGACTTACTAGTTAAGTCCAAGTTGAACTGCACACTCAATGTATCATAGGAGCTCTGCTACATACAAGCAGACACCAGACACCAGACACACCCACCACACAATCACAATGAGCAGTAGTAATATTGGCATTTTTCTTGTCTATGTATACCCAAAGTCGATGGATGGGTCATTGTAGTGTTAGCTTTCCATGTCTTCCTCCACAAGACTCAAGAGTCTATCCATTGGATTGACAAGTGTCATATTCCGATCCAATTTGTTGATCCATCCACACTAAAAGTAGCTATAGACTTTTGAGTTCTTGTAATCATTCAAATTGCTACTATCCAATTCGGAGGGGTTAAACATGACATAGTTACATATATCTGCCATCTTCTTCAATTAAGCCAACCATCTGTTATTCGGGTTGTTTCAACATGTGATCCTAGTATGAGTTTTTGCACAGTAATCATCTTGAAACTGTATGTTTACTTCGGTTAATGTTTTCACTGGTGGGAAATCATTCTCCACTCCTTTAAAACCATGATCTATGAGTTCAGCTTTTCTCTCTGTAGCTTCCAGTCCCCATGAACTAGGATACTCTTTCAATTCCTCAACTTTCATTCCATTTACTCGTTCAAAATCCATTCTGTATGTATAGAACTTGACTCAAACTAATCATTCTCGGCGAGTGGTGAGTAAACATGCAGTACAAATCTTATTATCCTAAACTAGTCCCAGACTCCCAAAGAAATTTGCGGTTTGTCAAGTCAAATTGGTGTATTAAATAGAACAAGATCTTCCATGTGTTACTTATCACAGAGATAGCTCTGGAGGTGTTACTTTTTGAACCTGTGTTTTACTTTGTTTTGGGTGTTAAGATAGGATCTTCTCATTGACAGGGCAATTCTTCAGTTTTAAGTATTTGATTGCTAAGAATGACTAGAAGATCTACATTCATTTGTTCACCTTCCTTCTGGTTTAACAACATTCACATCATCTACGTTTAACATCACTCTTCCATGCTTGCATGGGTTGGATCCACTATATTTTTTTCTCTTCCAGAAGCTTCATGGTGGTGTAGTTATATCCCATGTTTCTTCCAAGTATTAGTTAAGTATCTCATGTGACTAGTGATTGTTTTAACAGCATCAAGTGCTTTATTTGTACTGTTTCATAGAAGAGTTTTCAACCTCCTGTGTTGTTTTTTGGCGTAGGAATTTTTGTATCTCATATTGCTTTCTTTATACTCTTGTTAGCTTGTTAGCTTGTAAATTTATCTGTAATGGTTGCTCATGAAAGAGTTTTTCTTGAGGCCTTGTCGAGTGTAACAAAAACCTGGTAGTTTTTCACACTTTACCCTTGCAATGATGCTCAGTTTGCAACCACCACCAGCCTCAACTGTGTCACCAAGGTAGCTGAAGCACTCTACCATGTCAAGTTGCATTTCACTGGGGAGCATCCATTTAGTTTGAGGACTATCATCATTTGGACATGCTGTGCCTCTGCATCTGCTACAATGAGATTCAGGATTGCTTTTAAGTGGTCCATCAATTCCACTACACTTCTTATGAACACAGTGGGAACATCCAGAGCAGTAAATTGAGTTGTTTCCAACAATTATGATGATGATAGTAAAGATTATTGATGTGAATAGATTAACAAGTTGATTATAAACACCTGTATGTGATTCTATTCTGATACAGAGGATAGTTTGAATGCCATTATATTTTTTATTTTATCTTATCATTGAGATTACCTAATTCAGTTGGTATAAGGCATGCAAGAAAGTTTGAGTCATGGGTTCTGGTTTCAATGGTGACCCTATTTCTTTATCTTTAGCATTTATTGAAAGCTAATAGTAAGTCTGTATTTTTCAGGACATGAAATTGTGACAAGTCCAAAAGTTGAGAAAGTAATGCGGAAGGTAGAGCGGTCACACTATTGCAAGAAATGTCCATATTTTGATTCTCCACAGCCAATAGGTAGGGAAAGTTTATTATTGTGTAGCAATTTATTTGTTTGTGATCAGTGAATTACTGGAAATATGCAAGTAGAAATTTTCCATTTCTTTGATTTTTATGATTTTAGCTGAAAGAAGGAGTACTTATTGAGTGCCACTTACATGGGGTTAAATTTTGTCACAGTTTTAAAATACAAGAATATTTCAAAAGTCAGTTTTGCTATCAGTTTCTTAAGTATTGATTGTGAAGGAAACTGTGATTGCAACAAAACATTATGCCTGATAATCTGCTTGGGCAGTTTTTCCTGGTCCTGCCCTAAACACAAGATATCTTTGACACTCCATGGTCAGATTTGCTTATTATGGTGAAAACAAATTTTTAAAAAGAGCATTCAATCAGTTTTTTACTTTATCATCTCCAGAAAGCAAAGCAGAGAATAATAACCAGACATTTCTCAGTCCTTATTTAGAGACATGAGCTATGGTTCATGCACTCACCTACATAGTTGCAAATTATATAGCACAAGCTGTGCTTATACCAGTACTGTTTTCTACTGCTCAATATCACATGCAAAACTAGACATTCCACATTCCAAGGTGTCATCTTACTTGTTGCTTATTGAAACCAGAAGTCATTTTACAACACCCTGAATTCATTTTGTGTCATGACAAAAAGATCACACATCACACAAGTCAATAAAATGTACAACCTCCCATCTAATGGTTTGAACCCTTGGTGGCTTTTTGTACCCTATAGTCCCCATGTGTCCCATTCCAACTGTTTGGTTGGATTTACACCATTAGGCTCAATGTTAATGCAGAAAGCCTTTAAAACATTGAACTAAAAAGCTAATGATACTGCACCAGTATAAGGAGATCATGGCACCACTATAGTTCATCACCAGTTCTTGCTACATCACCTTCACAACTGAACCATTAAACGGGTGTAAACTTGTAAAGCTCATGTTTAAGAGAAACTAAAGGAATCCAGTAATTGTTATGTAGACTGTCATGATAAATGAAAAGAAGTGAATCCTTCAAGATGAAACAAGAGTACTTTTAAATATTTTCTTGATGTCTTCTCCACTACACAATTGAAGAACTGCTGACTCAATAATCCTAATTACACTTTTTATACAATTATTATGTCAGCAATGAAATGTTTATATTCACAGGGAACTACCATGATTACAACACAGTGCACTGCGATAATAACAACATAGACAATGTTTTGCCTTGTTCAGGCATCTTCGGGTCCGCAGTAAATTGGCTAAACTTGTGTTGTCAACATACTCCAACTACAAATAATGGCTGCTTACATGTGCAAGAAGTGTTAAAGAACTCTGTTTTTTATTTTGCTCTGTATTTCTTTAACATATTGGCTTCAAGTGAACTCATACTGACAGGATTAATGCAGTGATTACAATTTGTTGTCGAAATTGTGATATCACACTTCTGTGCTTGATTGCTACTAATGTATCAAATGGTTTCCGTTGCTTGCATTTGAACAACGTATGTTATGATGTGTGATGTACCGCAACTCTACCATACTTTTGTTAACTTGAAGTCTCATTGCTACTGACAAAGTATCCCCAGTTGTACTTGCTTTAATGTATCTAATGCCTGTCGTTTCATTGCTACAGGATATGGGGTAACAATCAGCGCTCCTCACATAGTAAGTTGTGCAAACACACCCTACTATATACTGTAAAATCCAGAATATAAGCCCCCTCGAATATAAACTAACCAAAATGTCCTTCTGAATACAAGCTCCCCGAATATAAGCCGCAGGCTTATATTTGGGATTCTGTGTGTATAGTTAGGATTCAATGGCAAACATAGACAGAGCATATATAGAGCCTCTATATTTACTTTTGTTCTTTTGTAAGATTTTGCGCAGAAATTATTGTTATTAGTCTCTCTGATTGGACACTGAATGGTGAATATTTTGGAATACCTGTCAACTGTTAACACAAAAGATCTTCCGAATATAAGCCCCCTGTATTTCAAGCGCCCCAAATATAAACCCAACAAAAATGCTTGCAAACGTCTATAAGCCCAGGGTTTATATTTGGGATCTTTACGGTGTTTTAATCCGTGTTAAAAAGCGTGCACTTACTGGCAGCCAATGACTAGATAATGATTCAAGTATTGAAGATGACAAATTGATGCATACAATTGAAAAGAAGTTAAGTTATGTTCATGTTTCTTGGTGCAAGACTGCTTTAGACTTTGACTACACTTGTCTTGTTACTGTCACCTCGCATTTCTTTTCGTATTTACACATGACAGTTGCTGACGACCCTTTTGGAACAAATGATATTACACTTAATAGTTGCCTCGTAGGATTTGTTTCATGAAGACAACTAACATCAAGATTTTCTAATCTCGACAACCTGAGCGTTTTTTAATCGTTCATATTTTATCAGAAAATCCTCTTGCAGGATATTTCTTGTTTTCTGTATTACTGTTAGTAACAAGGATTTTCTGTTATTGATACAGGCTTATAGAGCTTAAATAGCCGCCATCGCAGCCAGTTTGACGTATTAATCAACAAATGTGGTGTCTTTTGTTTGACCATTCCAGTTACATATGAATTCGTTTAATTCTCCAGAAGCTCCCTGCGCCTACGCTAGCTATGCACCTGTATTCTTTGTTTTTGTCACTACGAACGTATATCTATCTATCTATTTATCTATTTATTTTGTTTATTTATTTATTTATTTCAATAAAAAAGAATGCAAGTTGTATTGGAGGGAAGCGAACCCGGGACTTGTTTAAGTAGATATATGTAAATATGTAGTTGTACGTTGTGAGTTTGAAGGAAAGGCAACAAATACGGATGCATTTGCTATCGTATGAATAAAGATTAGAACACTGAATGAAATGTTTTATAGGTAGCTGTAAATCGGGGACGTGAAACATAAACAAAATGAAAAGAATTGATTAGAATCTTTTGGGGATTCAAATGTTACGTAACAAGAGACGTATGGGGGGGGGGGGCAGATGTGTTACCGTACGTTACAAGTACTTGGGGTGCTGAAAAATGGCAAATCTGAGTGTTCGTAATTGTTGGACCGCCCCGTACGGATCTTAAAGTATCTTTTTTTGCCGATGCCAAGAATTTTCGACGAGTTGTGACTCGATGCCACAATGTCACCTGTACCCGTAGTACATGTGGTGTATACTTTGTGTACTTACCTGTTATTTACGTGAACAGAAAACTATGCCAAAAAAATGTCATTGATGAATATCTTTTAGAGTTCAGTTATATGTGGGTATCTTTCGCCATGCTGCTCCTTTAAGCCATTTAAAATTCATTTTCCTTTGTACAGCATGCGCATGCCTTGCATCTACTAGAAGGTCACCTTAAAGAAGGCAACAAAGCATTAGATGTGGGATCAGGGAGTGGCTACTTGACCGCATGCATGGGATACATGGTGTGTATACAAATCCTTGTAATACGTCACTGCTGATACAGTAGCCCATTTAATATTCCATTTATCCCATTTCAAGCAAATCTGGCTAATTTTGGCTAGAACCTTCTCACATTTCGTCAGACCCGTTTTTAATTTAGGTGCATGCCCGTTCGTTAGTTTGTTTGCACATGTATTCACCTTTTCTGCCGCGTAAAGTGATGTCTTTAGTTCGTAAAAATCGTCAGCAAACATGTCGGTCATGTAACTCAAAGAACTAGAATTGATTGTAAACACTGCAGACCCAGGAAGCTTTGGAAGCTGGTTGATGTGTACAGCTGTTTTCAAATGTGAGAGTCACATTTCTATTTGTTCTTAAATGTTAGAGATGAGGTGCATACGAGTTTATTTCGCAGTCATGACTTACTCTAGATCACAAGGGTACGCGTTATTGCTTCCACCCGAATGAAAAAACGGAAATGGAAAACGTTTTTGCACACTACTAAATCTAGTTTATAATAATATAAAGGATAAGATGAGGTAGAGTGTAAAAATACAATAAAAATATACGGGGTGGCCATGTCCTGCGATCCTCCTAAAATTTGATTCGATCCCAGGAAATCTTGGAAATTTCCCCAAACCAAAGGTATGTATCTTAAAAATGGGGAATTCTAGGGAAGCATCAGCTGGAATGTTTGCCTCGGAAGTGTTCTACATTGTCTCATTGGGGATAGGGGTGCGTCGGAGTGGCGCCATAATTTCTACTATTTATGTAACGGCCTTTGGTGCCATGACGCCCGTCTAGGAATTGTGTCGGTGCCATGACGCCCGTCTACTTTTGCACAATAGATTCAATTTAGTATCTTACTTTAAAGCCTATGTCTGATGTCCCCGCACATTAAGATGAGGGCAAGGAAATATTTTGATGTCAGTGAAATGGAATTGCCACATTATGAAAGTGAATGAGGGGTTTACGACCTTGGACTAGGCAAGCACGATATATGACAGCAAAAAAATTCAATCGACAAAAAAAGCTTTTGCCGCTGTGACCGGGCTTTTTATTTTCTTATTTTTGTGAAGATGTTGAAAGTCCTCTATTATTGATTTATGCTCTAGCCAAAAATTGATATAAAGTGAGGATTTTTATTGAAGTTACATTATCACAGGGAACCACGCAGTAATAATGAATGCGATTAAATTGTAGTGCCACGAAATAAGGGTAACGTGTTCACTGTCAAGAAATTGATCATATTTGCTGAGGACATTTATGGTGTAGTCTTCGCTCCTTTGAAGCAAGAAAAGACATGATAGTCTCATTCTCAAAAGCCGTACAAGGAAATCTGCTTTTTAATTGTGCTTATTATTTTCTTTTCTTAAGTGATAAATGTAGAACCTTGTATCTTATATAAACTTCATGACATTTTCAGTAAATGCACTTTTCAGACGGGTGATAAATAAAACCTCCCAGCCGCAGGAGGGTTAGTGTGCTTCCTTTTGTCAGTGAGTATCCATTATCCAATGCCCATTCAGCCTCTTTATCCACATACCTTATCCAGTTTTTTCGGATTGGAACATTTTATGATTCCCAGCACAATCACTGTGAGTTGCTTACTGTTTATTTGTTGCAGGTTGGAAAGAGTGGGCGTGCTATCGGTATCGATCATATGGACTCGTTAGTGAAACAATCGTTGGAGAATATTAAGAAAGGGAACAAAGATTTATTGGATGACGGCATTGTGCAGATTGTTGGTAAGTCTCGCGAGTCACTACCGTAACAAAATATTATTTGAAGTACGATTCCGACAAGAAATTGATCATTCAGATCTGTTACTTTAAACTATTAAAGATGGCTCAAATAGTTAATTTAGGTTTAAAGCATATATGGAGGAAAAGTGGTGCATAGTGGGGGTCACTTGTGCGAGAAGGGAGAGCTGTCAATTCTCAATAATTTTTGCTTCGAAACTAGCAGAGTTGATAATCCTAAAGTATTTGCCAACAGTCGGTAATGAAGGCAAACCAAATTTTTTACAAGTATTAAATTGTTTTTTGAACATTTACGGCCACTGCAAGTTTATTCTTAATAGAGTGAAAGGATGGGCACGTAGTTGGGGACAGGTAAAAGTAAGCCCCCCCTCCAAATAACCATTCAAGTGTACGCACCTGGTATTGCAGTAGACTAAGGCGCTGTATACAAACGCAGAGAAATGTGAACAGGAATCCACTGAACGCCGTCATTGGACGTTGTGACTATGCCTCTTTCTCTCAATGGCTTGAAAAGTGGCGCCTTTTTACAGAACATTCAGTGTTCTGGAACATACTAGGTTTTGGACTTGCTTTAAACTGTTTTGACGATAAAGTCGTTCTTAAACGACATCGTGAACTAAAACAGGCAAAATCTGACTATTAACAAGTCAAGGTATACCAAGTTTTGCTCTTATACCAGTTTGTCACAGCTGAATATGTTGCACTTGACTTCTCTCCTCGGGAAGTTCTGCATGTTTAGACTTTAGAGGAAGGCACTGTGTTATGGAGATTTACCGGATGATCTCCTGATGTTCTTCAGGCAGACGATTCTTCTATGGTGTTTATTGATCGTCATTACAGGGAACAGTAGCGGACGTAGATATGTACACTTAAACAAACGCAAGGTTCGAGCCACATAAAGACCAAGCTGAAACATCACGCCACGAATGAAATGAGTGAACGGTGATGGCCCTGCGGTGTCATACTTTACTGTCTGCTGCCTGTACTCAACGAGAGGATGGGGCCGTAACAGTTATTTCGGTTCACGTCATGTGACCGTAAATCCTCATTTTGATTGGTTCTTTACATAGGCGCCCTTCTCCCATACGTCTGTACGATAACAAATGTAGTCCAACTGTAAATCTATTTCCTGCAGATGATAATGACTGAAACTGGTGGTAGTATAAACCCTTACGTTTTCTGTCCAACTATACTTCATGTCAGTGATCATCGTTTGCACTGTAGTGCTGCTAAAGTTTTACACTTGCAAACATCTATTTTTAGCTTGAACACAAAATGTCATCACACGTTCATCATACAGCTCTTTATAAATTCCATCAGTAAATGAACGTGCTGATTTGGCAATCTTCTCAGCCACAGTGAACGTTTCTTCACACCAGCTTAACTTTGTGATTTTTCTTTGGTGAAAACTTCTGTTGCCATCTTCGTTTCGTCTTCACTGTTTCAACGTTCTGTAGCTGCTGTTTATCAGGTTTCAGCATTTGGAATTTCAACTTGTCTTGCTTTCTCACCCTTAAAGTACCGTCCGAGATTATACTTATTGCCACAGCCACATAATCTTCACAAAATTAGCCATAAAGTCTTATAATATCAGTAAACACACATTCAGCTTTCCAGTCAATTTTCAGAATTAACATTTCTCTTGTTGACTTAACGACTAAATTTGATTCATAATTGCGATCTTAAATCTACTGACAGATGCTTTATTGATATGGTGGAAGAAGGGAAGAGTGATAAAGCATCCAGGCACTACATTACTGTCATTTCTTTAGCACCAGTCTTCAAGGAGCAACAGGATGTTGCCAAGTTACTACGGACATCCACGTACTGCAAATCTTCCACTATCTCTTGCTCTGATCGACTATGGAATGCAGATACAGCCGTTCGTTTGGCAAAGCTGCTGCGTTAGGGGACGTATGTACTGAACGTCATATTCCTTGCTTATTAAAATTATTTGGCCAAAATTCTCTCGAGAGCCGGATGGATTGTAGTATTGCCCATATGCTGTGTTATTTACGCCTATGGTGTAAGTGGCGTGTAAAATACTTGTTGTAAATCTTGGGACAGCGCTACTTTCCACTTACTACCACCGTGAGCTTTTTAATCTGTAATTTATAACAAATTCTACCCAAGGGCTGGCCGTCATACTGTAATTACAACTTCGTTCTCTTTTGAACCTTAAGTAATCTTGCAAAAATGTTCTGCTGTATTCCTCTGTACAGCTCACTGCAGTAGCAACTTTGTATTTATTTGGGGGTTAAACCAATTTTCATCCAAATGACTTTAATATTCCAAGGACTTGGCTAGGACAAGAGAAAACTCTGTAAAAATTTTCATTCACCTTGAAAATTAGGGGGGGGGGGGGCTATAGCTCTCAGTGGTTACGGTACTTCAGACGATATCTCGTGCGAATGACTGTTCGGTATGTTCAGTTACCCCTTATTGCCATTGTCTGTTTTATTCAGTCGTTAAGCGTTGCTGTTGCTTAGCTAATGGAGGGGATTTCCTCCTTTAGTGAGCTACACACGAAAGGGGACAACAGATTTATATAAGCAGATATAATCTACAAATTGTGTTTACAGTAAGTAATAAATCACAAGCCAGTGTTTTTCCGTTGTAGTTGTAGAAAGGCGTAGTAAAGTTCCACTTGTGGCGATCATTCATCAGAGGTATACTAAGCAGTTTTAGTAAGTTATCACTCTTGTGTCAACCAACTCGTGATTTTTCTAAATATTCCAAAATTGTGGACATAGTTAGTGCCATAGATGGTAGATGTTTATCATGTCGTGAGTCGTAATCTTTTTCTGAGTTGCATTTCGAGAGATACTTCTCCAATCTTCTAGCTGCCCGAAGATAGGAGAAGTATCTCTCGAAACGTAGCTCAGAAAACGACTACCTCTCAGTACACTAGAAACATCTAACACCCATAAACTCCATCGTCTTTGCTGTACTTCAGAGGCATTTCACATCTGACTTGAGGTTCAAATGTATAAAACTCTAGTTAATGAAAAATTTAACCCTATCCAAATATTACTTTTGTACAATAGACAATGTTTGACTTGACCTGACGATTGAAGACTATGACCCTTTAAGATGATTATATTTGATGGTTCTGATGCTACATCTGTTCCGCACCAAGTTACTCTCTTCGACCAAGCTAAGCCAAATTCAACTTTTCAGTAGCTAAATCAAAGCGAGGCTCAATGCCATTGTTGGGCCGTTGCTAGCGATGATTGCTCAGTTCTAGCAAACATATCAAGCCATTCAATGATAATGATAAGAGAAAACGTACTTTTTACCGCAGCATTTTTGTGTATCAGCCTTGAAACATTTTAGCAGATACGGTTGTTTACTTCGTCGATATTTAACATTTGAGCCTCACTTTCGTTTGGCTTAACTTGGTTCAATGGCGTAACGTGGTCCGGAAAGTATCCAAAGAGTGTTGCCACCGTAGTCCTTAAGAGGAGCATTTGGCTTGTGGCAATTATTTGTTTCATTCTTAAATAATGGAACCAATAAAGCTATTATCAGATATAGATTGCAGCTCAGATAGAGGCTCTTACAATTTGGTATATGTTTCCAATCAGTCCTTGTCGTTTCTGTTGTAGGGATGTACTATTAGCTTACCATTGTTTTGCTACCAGATATTCTTTATGTTTCCAATTTGCAGTTGGTGATGGTCGCCAGGGTTACCCGAAAGGGGCGCCGTACGACGCTATTCATGTAGGAGCAGCAGCACCAGTTGTCCCAAAAGCTGTAAGTTTCTTTGGTAGGGTGCCTCCCTTTCTAATTGTATAGCCTTATTGGGTTCGTGAAGTTCAAAAACAACGCGATCTCATTTCAGGAAGTTAATTCAGTTATGAACCATGGCTGTACGAGAGAACTTAACTACCAGAAAAAAACATTTTTTGCATTTTATGACACTACTTTACAAGAGTCTTCTTAAAATTTGTGAATCGCTTCTGGTACATATGGTCACGAATTGTTACTACCCCATAGTAATCCTATCAACACATTTATGTGTTTGAAATGTGATATGTATCATAAATGGTAACCACTTGGCACGTCCAATAATTTTGACTTTCTTTGTTTTTCGTAGCCCTTTCGCTCTTTACTTTTTGCGTCTGAATATGTGTACTTGACAATTTTGGTATCTCCCCCACACCCCAACATATTTTTCTGGACTTTAACTCTACTTACAACTGGCCAAGTGATATTAGAAACGTTTAGAGTATTTCTGACATTGAGCCCCTTTGAATAGCGTGCAGGTTTTAGATGCAGAAACAAAAAGGAGATTTACTCGATCAAGTGAGAAGATTATGAAGTAGAAACGAAAAGGTCACATAAATTCACAACATGGCGATCAGGGAAGAAGGGGCAATGAAAAAAAGAGGGAACGAGGATTTTCGGAAAGTTTTTCGTTTGGATGTCTGTTTTGCTGTCTTCTTGTCATATACCACGATGCTCAGTTTTTTCAAAATCCTATGAATAATGGCCGGTGAAGGTTATCTTGTGGAAATGATCGAGTGCTTTCCGTGAAAAATGAGAGAAAGGTTTCAAAATTCAAAGGGATATACTTTTATAGATGAAAGAGCAAAACTTGTCAATCAGACAAATCAAAAATGGTTCGAACAGACGTGGAATCAAGGATCCCTGAACTAAAGCTTCTTATGTGATCATCAAACCCCAGTTTGACTACAGCTCCTGATGCTAGATATACTGCTAACGCCAGTACAAACAATGACACCTAAGAGAGGTAGCTAAAAAGAGACCTGGAACTATCCGTACGTGCTGAAGTATAGAGAGAAAGAAGATTTTGAAATAGTAGCCAAATAACTGTGATAAACTTTTGTAAGATTAAATTAAATGTTCCGGAGTGTATATTATCAACTTTATTACTAAGGTTAATTTTGTTTAATTAAATTAGTTTCTATAAGATTTTCTGTTATTTTTTCTGTTTGTTTTGTAGAGTTTCTTCTGGGGGTTTATTTTAACATTGAACTACTTAGAAATCCTCGAAAATCTCCAGTTAAAAAAAAATTAACGCAAGAGTGAATGCTG
>JAAAKL020005786.1:0-18839 GCA_010016065.2 Carybdea cf. marsupialis auct. non (Linnaeus, 1758)
TGGTAGCCCCACATGTGGGGAGATGCAGAATGCTACCTCATCTACATAATATCAGCACACTCTCCTTGTTTGTATAGTTAAGTCCCCCACTTTAAAGATCACTGTGGCCCCAAGCTGCAGGGCCACTTCCCTATCGTTATCACTGATATGCATCAATATGGTGAGCTTAGGGTGGACAAGCTGCTCACATCATTTTTATCAGCAGGAAAATGATACTAGGCTTCAACTAACCCAAACATAATATCATACGTATTGGTGTTTCTTGATTGATGATAGAGAGATTTAGATGCACAACAAAGATGAGGACAAATGCGCATAACACCTGCGCACTTCCTGTATGGAATCATCCACTAGTAGTGAAGAACAAGATTTTTATAAAATTGCCTGCACGAGGATGAGATGCTTTGTCAGTTTCATCGTTCCAACAGCAGTAACCTAGCAGCTATAAAACAAGAGGAGATGTTGACTATACAGTGAGCAACGTGCCTGCAGTGAATGAAGCAAATTTGAAAATCATCAATGGAAGTTTTATTGTAAGTCAAGGCTCTCACAGGCATCAATCAAAGTTGGCCACTATACGCAAATGTAAACAAGAGATCTGTCAGGATTTTACACGGAAGTGGCTCAGGATTTTGAAAGAAAGGGCTACATTTGACTGTTATTAGGTCCATCGAATTGTTGAATATACTCGGGATAACTGGAAAGTGAGATATAAGCACAATACATGAATACTTGCACCATGATTTATAGACAAAATGGAGGTTGTTGCCATTTGGTAAAGCAATTAAAGTTAGTAAGGTACCCAGTTGTGCATAACTGTTTATTTATCCTTAGTATGGCAGTTGTGTGTTTGATAACTGTAAAGTAGATCCACTTACATGTAGAATCTATGATAGGGTACAGCAGGCACTGATTGTAGCTTTCTCTTTAAGCTTGCAAAAACTACAAACTTCACAGTCAAGGCTTAAATTTATTGACATCAAAGCAACCTAGTTTTCAGATCAATGAGTGTTTCAGTCTAGAAATTTCTTCTTCTTTCTTTCACTACCTTAAAAAGACTGTTTGTATAGCCTTCCATTTTGTTGGATGAGCCAGAATTTGAAAAACAAAGTTGGAGGTGTTAGCCACCCTCAAAGATCTGCGATTCTGTGGAGTGCCTCTATCTCAAGTTGAGCAGCTCGCTGCCGATCATCAGCACTGGCAAGCACTTGTGTTTCAAGTTGCCTCTAGGCACCGCACGGTGCTGGAGGATTAGTGAGTGAGTGGGTGAGCCACCCTCAACTAGAGCCTTTTTAGAGACACCAAGGGCTGAGGGTTGTAGCAGCATTGGAGGCAGTAGAGGGTCGACAAATACTTTTGGGGAACTCACACCAGTTAAATGTTATTAAACTGTCAACCAATCCAAACCCCTATCAAGGCCCAGATTCTGGACTACTTACCCACATTAATATATGTACAGCTTCTTAGAAGCACTTGTAGCTCAAGGAAATGATGCTTTCTGACCACCACCTTGTGATTCTGCCTAAGAGAAATTATCTTCATGATGTTGACTATGACTGCTAATTTTCTTTAGTCAGCACACTTAGTTGTCATCAACAGTACATGGCCTCTATCCTTTCCCCTTATAACTTAAACACCTCCATGTTATTTTAAAATTGTGTAGGGGCTTGATGTCATTGCTGATTTAAACACCTGTAACAAAGAGATTGGGGATAAGCCACAATTCTGTAGCTCCCACAAGAAGTACCTTGAATCATCCTTATGGTGGACCTGAACCTCCCTTGTAAATTGTAAAATGCATCTCCAAGACATAATAGCAACTGCATGAGTAGTCTTGCAAAAAAATATCTTTAGTTGGATAATGTCTTGAGTTAGGTAGACCCTGAGACTTACCTGTACCCTTCAAGACACATTTGAGAAGCATTTTTCTCATAATTTTCATTTCCTTTACTGCCCTGCGTAGGAAGATAAAATTTGCTATAGCTTTAACTGTTATTTAAAGATTTCTCAAAATTGGAGAAACTATGTAGGTATCGGTGTATTTTTTCCAGTCCTAGCAAGTACACTTTGATTTTGTTAGGCAAGCTTTGAGTTTGTGTAAGTATAGGTGTGAGCAGATTTGTGAGCAATGAGAGAGCCACTATCTGACCTATCCAGTTGTATATGTTAAGCATGGATAGACTGTTTAACATGCCCATAATAAGGAATTGTGTCAATTTTGTATCCATGTAGGATTGAAGTAGGCCAAAGCTGAAATGTTGGGAATGGAAGGTATCAGATGATTAACTGTTTATGCCAGATATGCTGTGTTGAGTATGTTCACTGGAATCAAATTCAAATCCAATTATAAGATATATGTTTGTATAGCTGTAGACAATTTAGGGATGACCATGGTAGGAGATAAATTTTCTCTCTTGATCACATAGATATCTTTTGCTCTTTGTTTCAGTACTGACAAAATGAAGACATCATGCTCATTTTTTGCTTGCTTATTGATGTTGATGGTAAGTACATAACAGGCCCATTCCTCATCATATTCTTTATGATATAAGATCATAAATTTTTCTGTCTTCTGACCTTATAGTTATGGAGGGTTGTCGGTGGAATATTTAGCTGTTATCACCATTTAGACTGTAGTAGAGCCACATACTATTAAGGGGCATTTTGCAGAAGAGTTGTACAATTATTCAAACAAAGATCACTACTTTCATATCATTTGTCAATTTGTGACATTTTGGATAGATATAGATATAACACTTGCTACCTTGCAGTCAAAAGTCATGGCCCTGACTTGCAGTGCCAGGAAAGCCAGGTACGCAGGTATCATCCATGAAACCATGGTCTAAAAATAATTTTTACTTGTGCATTCATGCAGAACATTTTTCATAAAAATGCAGTGGGGCATAATTTTATATTCTTTAAGATGCCTGTAATTTATTAACTGATACTGGTATGTTCCTAATGTCAATTCCAATTCCAATTTCCGTGTCATTTCCTATTGCCATATTACATCTTCATTGGTTTGCCAAATATAAAATGTTTGTAAGTGACAAGGAAAGCCCCAGTTTTCCAAAGGTGTTGATGTGATATGCTTGAATAGAAATCATCATCTTAAGATGCAAAATGGTTTGTATCAGTGTTAATCTGCATAAAGAGCCACTATGCTAAAATGATATTTCATGCGTTGTGATGTCATTTGTGGTCATGTCTACCATTGTATTTGTAGTTTTAGTGTATTGTACACCAGCCTCTTTGCACCTTTTTGGAAGAATGCTCAGTTTTGTATGCACTCTTCATCACATAGTGAATTGGTATTTTTGCAGAAATATTTTATTTTTCACAATGTACCCACCACTTTATGCAGTACATATTGGCAATTGTCAGCATCTATGTTCTCACCAAGTTGATGTGGCAGCTAAAAGGTGAGTAATTAGATGATCGGCTAGAGCAATGCAGATTTACATATGGCTTGTGGTATTTGAGATTATCCCTGGAAAGAGAGGCAGATGTATTGTTAGCCACATTATATCTTGATGTAACAATCCACTTACCTGATTGGGGAAATAGCCGTATACTAGACAGAAAAGTTCAATACAACAACTAGAAAGATGGCAGATACTATTCATTCCCTACAACACCACAAACACATCAATAACATACCCTACAACCTACCACACAAATGGCTACCAGCACCAATAAAAAACCCACAACAAACAGAAAATCAGCATAGTGCCACTTCTTCAACTAGTTTGATCCCTACTTCTTTGGGAGTCAGCAGTCAAACAGCAGAAACCAGCAAAATGTTTCAACAGAGTTTAAGATCCTAAAGATGGGAGATGTATCTCTGGAATCTTTGGTCAGAAATAGACTGTGACTTAAGAAATAATAAATGTCTAGAATCAATAGCATTAATTGAGTCGACAAGTCTTAGAATATTTAAATACACTTACCCTTTGTATGTGTACATGTTTCCCAGTGTGATACCAGTGTGCCTCACATATGACAGCAGATATGTGGGTTGCCAGGTTATCCAAATCACTTATCATGACAGCATGAGGCAGATGTCTTTCATCGGTCAATATAAATTATGTGCTTGGAAGGAGGAATTCTCTGTTTGTTTAGTTATGCTGTGAGAGAAGTGACACCTACAATATGTGCCTGACGATGCCATCTACTTAAAATTCTATCTTTGAAGGGTACTTTGGGGGTGCTTTATTACTCTTCCATCACCTCTCAAATCTTTTGTTGAAATGACAGATGCTTTGCAGGTGTGTGGGTGACATGATGAGAAATCAAGGTACTGATGTCTGTCATTTGGGTTAAAGTAAAGTTTACTAATATTTCCCCCATTTTTTATTATTGTTAAGTCCAAATAATCAACTGATATTTTCAATGACTGGTGTGTGCACTTAATTGTGGGGAGATAGGAGTTACAATGTGTTTGGAACATTACCAGCTCCATCTTTCCTTTCACCCAGATAATGAAAACACTATGCATATCAACCATTTCCACGGATGATGGTTCTGCTTCCCTTATGATGTTTTCTTAAAAATGGTCAAATAGTCATGCAAGCAGTGTTGCACACTTTGTTCCCATGGCAGCCCCTGACACCGGTCTATACATTTGTTAGTTAAATCCAAAATTTTATTGCTGGGCACAAATCTAGTCAGTCTAACAAGATCATGTGCAGGAATAGCCTTAACCTCTCTGCTGTTTAATTTGTGTTCCAAATTTTGAATACCCTCTTCATGGGGTATGTTGGGGGTATGAACCGACTACATATACAGTTATCTTGATAGCACCTGTTGGTACTGGGCCCAAACATCTAAAGTGTTCAAGGAAGTCAGTACTGTCATGGGCATATGTTTGATTCCTTGCATGATAGTTTTTAAGTAAAATTTCTAAAAGTGAGATGTTTATTCCATAGATACTACAAATTTAGAATTTGTGGGGTGACCTGGGACATCTTGCAATTGGGTTTTGGGGAGAGATTTCAGAGCAATGATAATTCTCACCTTCTACCAAGCATTGAGGTGCTTTATGTAAACATATGGTATAGAAAACTATAAAATTCCTAGAGGCTCGCTGCAAAGCTTTCGGTTAAAAAACCTTCATGTGTACAATTGAAGGAATGCTACGGTTGAAATTTTATTAAAAATATAAACAAAATAATTCTTTAAATTACTACTTAGAAAACAAAGAAAGTATTTATGCAAAAATTCCTACCTTAGAGATGACTATTACGAAGGGTCTAGGCCTTAAATACTAGTAAAATTCCTATTGAACATTAATAAACCTAACGTTTGTCATAGTTCGTCTTAGGGGGTTGATAGGTGCGGAGAGTACGGAGTCCCCAGAACCCTTCATTCCCAAAATTAAAGTTTCTCCTTCAGGTTACTTATATATATAGTATAACCTGAAGGAGAAACTTTTATTTTGAAAGTTATATATATATTGGAAGTCACTGACCTCCTAAGACTCATGTGATTTGCAAGTGTTTATCGTTGGAAGCACTTATTTGATTATACATTTGTGTATGTATGTAATAAAGTGTCATATTCCATGTCTTCCTTCTTCTTTTAGGTGTTGCTGCAGGAAGTCAACACCTCAAAAGTAAGACAACTTACGCAATTCTTTTCTTTTTGTAAATTACTTTGTTGTATACAAAACCTTGCCAGTGGTTGCTATTGCTTTAAGTAAGAATTTACTGATTGGAAGTCTTTTAAAGGAAAGGATGTATGTTAACATCATTAGCAAGGCAGTTTGGTTAACTGAATGGCACTGAATTAGAAAAGGTTTATGTAGTTTTCAACAATAAAATAGTGTCTTTAGTTGTTTTAACTTCTTGTAAAACGTTGACCTTATTATAGAGGTGGCAATTTGCTTTATACAATATACAGTGTATTCCAACTGAGACAAAGTCATTTGTATGATAGATATATTTATATATATTTATTTTATTTGGTGTGACTAATGAAAATGCCCTTTCTCGTTGATATGATGATAATTACACTTCAAGTTTAGGTGTCAAAGGTGTTTTGTATCAATATATCGTTTTTATGGAAAATCAAAAATTTCAGATTATTCAAACTGTGAAAGTACGTCTAAAATTGATCAGGCAGAGTTGGGGTAAACGTTCCTTTTTCCATACAAGTTTACACAACTGTAAAGAAAGTGTCTATTGTTGGTTAGATCAGTACGTTCTCTCACCTAAAGGTTGCCGTCTCATGCAATTGAACATTGGTAGCAGTCTTATCAACAGAAGCCTCTGGTTGCGATTGAAGCCATGTCAGACATTGTCAAACATTGCAATCACATCCGAGTTGGATAGAGGGTATTTACTGACTTCAGAAATAGGTTCTTTATCATCCTCATCTTACCATCTATAAACAGAATTGGCCAGATAACTGAATTACAGATAATCAGCGGTCTAAATGGTTATAAAAAAGTACTGTTGCTCCCAGTTTTTGCATTATTTTATTTTTTCTGACAGTTTCTTGGAGTACATCATAGGCCTATTCAATGATTTTGTTTTATGAACAGAAATGTACAACAAGGGGATGTCATTTGTCTGGATCGTTTTTTTCAGTCACATGATAGGGTTTTACTGCCTATCAATATTCTTTTATGTCAGTTTTCTTCCATCTGGCAGCGTGTTACTGACAGTATTTGCTGTCATGATTGGACCCCAGTTCTCAACTATTTTCTGCCCGTAGCATCTTTGCACAGCCCACCCTACCTACACTACTTCAGAGCATCCTTCCTCTTCCCCTTCTTTTTTGCTGGTTAAAACGTAAAAACTCCTCATTGTAGCCTCTCAACCATCTTTTCTTATGCCGTAGTCATCACATTGTACTTCTCTTGGTGACATCCATGATTGTGTCTTTCAAGACCAGTCTCTCCATCAGCTCCTCCGATCAAGACATCACTCAGCTTCATGATGCGCATCTTCCTCAACAGTACCCGTTCTCTTCTGCTGAATAAATTCTCTCCCCGTGACTTAACCACCCACGTCTCAGCTCCCCATGGCATGACAGGTGTTACACATGTCGCGTGGATCTTCCCCTCCAAACTAAGATCAAGTGACTTACCATACTGTATTTTTCCCCCATAGACCAATGATATGGTACCAAGGCGTCATGCCTGTAAGTGCAACCCTGGCAGCTATCAGTTCAAAGCCTGTACGAAAAGGAAGTCTGTAGTCTGTTTGCCATGCAAAGAAGGTGACACATTTCAACCAACAGTCAACAATCAGAAAGAATGTAAACGGTAATTAACAGTTAGAGATATTGGTTGGGAAAATTTTTATAAGGGAGGGTAGAAGGAACTAGCGGCAGGTTTCAGATTGCTCTGACTAGTTTTTTAAATCTATTTCAATCATTGTTGCCAGATTCCTATTTGAATGAAGAGAAATCAATTGAGAGTCTCCGATTTAGACTTGGAGACGATAAAATGCATTTAGATATGAGAAAACGTCGTCGAGGGCTGACAAAATGATGTAATTTAGCATTCTTAATTAGTTATTATCACTTTGTGACGTCTAAAACCCGCTTCTTCAATAACGTGCTTCTATCATGTCAATATACCAGTTAGTTGTTAGTTTAGAACATCTTCACTCACTTACACTCTTATCCTCACAAACGCTCTGTCACTCACTGTCTCACTCACATACACACACTGTCACTCATTCGTTAACTCACTTGTGTACTCACTCAATCATTCACTGACTCACTGACTGACTCACTGACTCACTTACGTACTCACTCACTGACTCACTTACTGACTCACTTACTGACTCACTTACTGACACACTTAACTCACTCACTCACACACTCACTCACTCACTCACTCACTCACTCATGCGCCAATTGCATTAACTAACTGACTTACAAAGTAACCTACACAGAATGGACCACCCATTCAAGAAACCAGGTAATTATTCAGCTTATTGCGTAATTTGGTAGACATGCTCTAATCCATAAATGTCAAACGAAAGAATATTCACACATTTACCCTAGCAGACATTCGTACCATTGCTCAGTGAATATCATTAGGAAACATTCCCATCCTAATCTCTCCCCGTTTCTTTATTTTCAGTTGCAGCAAGTGTGGGCGAAAGACGAAAATGCACAGAAACTGCTCCCTAACAGAAGACACCCAGTGCGCTTGTGTCGAGAAAGACCACTTTCATGAAACGTGGAACACAGTCTGCCGCCCTTGCAAAGTATGTCCTGCAGGCCAAGGAACCACTAGGGCGTGTACCTACTTTACGGACAGAGAGTGTAAGCCATGCGAAAGTGTAAGTAATTTTTACCGTCAGTTATGTCATGCTACCAATGTCTAGTTAAAATAATGAAACTGCTCTTTATTCTCAGTAGTAAATTCAATTCAAAAGCAACTTTTTATGCACCACAAAGATGGGTGGGTCTTGAGCGGCTGAAGAATTTATGAACAATAGTGGAGCTATATTGTGAATCACTGGGGTAATAAATAACAGGTTCTGGTAATCTCCTGTTTTCTTGCCGGCGGCGAGTCTGTCAGAATCGGCGATAAAAACTGTTGAGGGTTTTCTTACCCTTTAACGATGATTAACAATGATGAGCAATGATGAACAGTGCAGGTGAAAAGTGTGCTTCTAATAATGCTTTTATTCGTTAATAAACTGCATTAATTGGGTAGTGATTGAACCACTATTACCTCTTCAGTTAACATTGGTGAATCTGTACATAGTAAGATGTGGCAATTATCAGAATCATTCATCGAAATTGTCAGAAACTGTTGATCGAGAGAAATTTAGCTTTAGATCAATTGAGCGGCCACTTCCGTAGTCAATTTTAGTTCGATGATACTCGCACAATTTGTTGGCCATAGACGACATGTACAGGGGAAGGAACGATAACTTATTGATGTTTTATCTACATGACTCACAATTTTTCCAAGAATGTCATCAGGGACGCTGGGAAAGAAAAGTAGAGAAAATGGCTAAAGATCAGGCCTTTGGCAACACTAGTATTAACATAGGAGGAGAACGCTGACTTCCAGATTGATTCTTTAACGCATTTTATGTGAACATTTTCTGTTGCCAACTTGCATCTGCTGCTGCTGTTCCACGTTTTTCATGCTATGTCAGTGGTTCTGGCTTTTAGATTTTATACTTCATCCTTTGCTCTTGTAGAACCCTCACGTCTCGCACTTTTCTTGTAGGGTACTTTCTCCAACTCTCAGAATAGCATTTGCAAGAAATGTGGAGAATGTGGAAAAGGTTTCTCGCTTATAAAAAACTGCACAGCAACAAGCAACACTATTTGCGAAGCAGGTGTGTTTCATCACTTCATGTGGCAGCCAATTTGTGTCTTCTAATTGACGCTCTCATACTATTAGTACATGTCTATTTACAGTGCTTTGCTAACAGACTGCGTTGTTAGGCATTTTCGTCGGACGTTCATCTCAGATTTTTCCAATTCTTTTTTTTTCTTTTTCTTGTTGTTCTTCTGTCTCGTCTTTTTCTGCTGCTACCATTACTATTAGTACTTTCTTCTCTTCTTCCACTTCTTCCTCTTTTACATTTCTTTCTCATTTTCCCATTGGCTTCTACTACCAGTTGTGCCTTTCCCCCTACCTATAGCATATTTATATTATTGAACACTCCATGATGCAAATTTAATAGCCTAATTATCTACTCATTTTAAAATCTAAACATATCTTAGACAACCCCTTTTTTTAAATGTAACTTATTTTCGTTAACCCAGTTTTTGCAGTATCAGCTTTCAATATCAAGGTTCCTAAGAAAGTCACTCCAAAGGATCTGATGGACAAGATCTTTCATGAAGCAGTTTCTGTTAGCATTTTCCAAATTAAAGCAAAGAGATGCTATTGTTAAAGCTGCATATCCCTCTTATGACCACATGCTTTGGCAAGGGTCACCTTTATAAAGTTGAATGAAGAAGTGAAGGAAGCTGACATATTCGGATTGAGACAACGATATTTTTTTTAAAATCGTGACACTGTCTATATTAAAATGTGTTATTCCTTCCATGTGTCGAAATTGTTGGCTTTCAATGCGAGAAAAAAATCTTTACAAAGGAGTTAATGAATGAATGCTGTGGACGTACTGCCTGTAGGTTTAAACGCCAATGTTTGTCGAGTAGATATGATTTTGCTAAGTGTTAGGGATTAAGGAGCATATAACTGTGAAGGTGTTACTTTGCGAAAGAAGTTGAAACCGACTATGCTATGATAGAGCAATGGGTTCGTTAAACAGGGACCCCCTAGAGAATCCAATATTAGAATATTTGAGACCTCCCTATCCCCCGCCACCTACCTACATGTTAGTAACCCCTAGACAGTAAATTTAGCAGTATTGAATTAAAGAATAATACACCGTGGAACACTAGACACTATTTGCATCCTGTCACCCTTACCCCTAGAGAATTCACTTCATTCATTTCTTCATTTCTTAATTAGTTCAATATGGCTACAATCACGTCCCAGGGATAAGTAACGTGTGGGAAGGTGGCGAAGGATAGGGAGGTCTGCAATAATCTTGTAATACGTCATTGAGACTATTTGCACCCAGGCGCCCTTGCCCCCTAGAGAATTCACTTCATTCATTCATTCATTCATTCATTCATTCATTCATTCAATATGGCTACAATTACGTCCCAGGGATAAGTAACGTGTGGGAAGGTGGCGAAGGATAGGGAGGTCTGCAATAATCTTGTAATACGTCATGGAACCCTTGACACTATCTGCATCCTGGCAGCAGCATCATCATCACCCTCTCCCTTCCTCTTACAGCAAAGTCAAGGCCAATATGTGTTCTAGTGAATCTGTGTCACTTAGCGTTGTCTAAAGCAGCATGTAAGGCCTTAGCAATAGACAGGCAAGGCAGCTGATTGATGTTGTTAGAGATCAGCGTTTTCTGTGTTCTTGTCTAACTGTTGTATACTGGTCTATATTTCTTTTTTATCATTTATCTCCCTTTTAAATTGTAACAAACATAACATAGATACCGTTCTAGATCCTTTGCCTCATTTAGTTCTGTATAATTCTCTTGTAGATGATACGAAGAAAGAGTCGGTAGTTCTTACTGTTTCATTGTCATCTGCAGCAGGTTTTACTGTGTTGGTGTCGATCATCATTTGTATTATTTGCCGGAGAGGGTTCTGCAAAAGAGGTAAGAATAAAACGTGAGTTTTATTATGAGGAGTGTGACTTTAGCATCCCATAGAGCGAATGTCAAGTGATTTTGTATCAGCTGCAAACTGAATAGGCATTATCATTTTCCTAAGATTTATTTTATGTCATTGGAAAACAGCTGATATCTTTGGCCTTATGTATTGAACTCTGTGATGACTGAAGGTTGAAATCAGTGTTATTATTCTCGAAGATGAAAAATCACGGGACCACTGGGAATCAAAGTTACGGTCTCAGTAGCCGTGCAACGTACGATGCTTTGCCACGAAGCTACGGCCCATACCAACGAGAAAGAGAAATTGGGGATGTTTATTGTTTAGATATTGTGCCATGAGGCGCGATAGTGTATGTCTGTGTTAGGCAACCCGACTCCGTTGACGAGATGAGTTGCATGTGCCATAGGTTATACAGATAGAGAGAGAGTGTGTGTATGTGTGAGTTTGTAGAGCCAATGGTGCGTCGTGTGTTCGCAGGAGCTTGTTCTATTCTTGGATCCCCCTTTGTAATGACTGAAGGTAGGCATCAGTATTATGAGATCTCGAAGGTGAAAAATCGAGGGATCGCAGGGAATCGAATCCTCGCTCTTCGTGGTTGTGCAACGTACGATGCTGTGCCACTAAGCTACGGTCCCATACCAACGAGAAAGAGAAATTGGGGATGTCTATCCTTTGGATGTCGCGTCAGTACAACCGCAGCTAATGTTTTGCTTTTGTTCGCTGAACCGAAAGCTAATGTAGGTTACCAAAGTGTACACGTATTCAGGAACGTAGGGAAATCAAACATGCTGGTGGTTGCATCTATAGTGTCAAGGTCCTAGATAACGGGGACTAAACATTTTCAGGATTTTTATGTATATGAGGCAAGCCATTTCTCAAAATTTTAGAGAGCACTTGTCACATACGGGAGGGGGGTATTATGAATAATGGCAAGGTTTTGGACAGATGTACCCTATTAATTGCACAGTTGAATCTGTCACTTTGTTGGGAAAGTGTATTCTAGTAGATTTTGACACAAACAGTTGGACCGGACTGTGCCCTTTCGATAAGGGGGGGATTTTTACATGGGGATGCTAACCCGTCTAGACACTATTGGTTGGGGAGAGGCTCATTGGATTGTAGAGACAGCTAGTAACTTTTAGAACTAAGTAATATATTGGTAACCAAGGATAACCAGGAGAGTAACATGTAAGCAAAGGATGCAGCCGTTTATGTACTATCTGGCTGTTGTATTAAAAATACAAGGGAGTGAACGGCTCCCGGTTTCCCCAAAATGCTACGCCCCTTCTAACGTAAGAAAATTCACATATGCTGTATATTAAAGAAAGCACTAAGCAACACAGGTGCTGCAGAGTTATTCACTGTTTCGTAAATATCCAAGACAAAGAAGTAAGTAGACGCGGGTCGCCCCCGTACTATTCAGAGTAAAGAGATAACAAGTACATGATGGAGCTTCTGCTCACCAGAAGAGAGACAATCCTCTTGTAAACAAATATATCAAATCTGTATCGTTTTCGTCTTGAATATTTTTACGATTTGTTTCAACTCTGGATTTTAACTTTGTGTAGCCGTTCAGCCACGAGCATATTTTCCCCTAGTTGTAGAACGCTTGTATGCAATTTTCTGACTTGTACAAGTTGTTTGTGGTACAAAATCCAAGAATTAAATGTAAAAGACAAGTCATAGTTTTGGTTGAACAAGCTTATTTAACTATTGAATAAGCTTGTACAACCAAAACTATGACTTTTCTTTTACGTTCAGTTTAATGATTATGCCAATAACGTCTGCCATTGTTGCTGAATTATTTTGACATAAATTTCTTCCTGCCGCAAGTACACGTTTTTAAAGTGTATACAAATCAGCTAGTGCCGACATAAAGCAGCATAGAAAGGGTCAGACTCGATAGAATTAACACTTATGATTGAGAAGAATGTTTATTATAACTATTTACAAGGAAACAGGAGACTGGGAACGATACTTTTCAAACAGTGACGTTGAAATCGAATTTAATTTAAGCCATTCTTTCACTTTCTTCCGCTTTCTCTGATCTGCCCGCGATTTTTCTCGATTTCAGGTATTAGAACAAGGCAAGGTGGAGCTGCCATACAGATGAGTAAGTTTTATATAGTAGTGAGAACGTTATATTAAGCAACTGGAGCCGAAGTGAGAATCTTCATGTTCTACAATAGATATGGTAGCTTATGTATTCCAAACCTATGCTGGAAGCGCACGCCTGAGCGCACGTCTGACTGGATATGCGTGGAAATCTGCTTCCCGATTTCAGCTCTTTCCCACTCCAGCTGGAGGTTTTTTCTTTTCGTTCTTAAGACTTACTTAATTAGACTTAGTTCCTCCAGCATACAGGAATGAGTCGGGTAGCAAGAGCTCGCCATCGATTTCCATCAGCTGTAGCTCTCTCAACTCCTGTCTAAAGTGCCAGGCCACGTTCTGAAGAGCTGGTCCTAATAGTTCGTTCTTATCAGGTGACTACTCAGTATCTGAGAAGTGACCTTACTGGGGCATGGAGCTCGTTCAACGGAATAAGGCCACGACGTTGTAGTCTACGTAGTTTACATAGTTTTGCTGTTTATTAGGTAGCTTCAATGTCGGACCCACCGCTGAGCATTGTCCTCTGATCGAGAGACTGCTAAAATTTTGTGTGCGATGTTCTTTTTCTCCCTCTACCTCTACTTGTCAATTTTCAAAGGAAGTATCTCTTTTGTTGTGGATAGCATCAGCAAGTTTAGCCAACTTCCATTTAGTTCTAGAGTGCTTTGTAGAATTCTGTATCTTGTGGGTAGCACTACTGTCCTGTAAGTCTGTGTAGACCTTGTGCTCCTTTGGCTCATTTATCCCATAATATTTCATTTGGTCTGTGTTTTCATCAGAGTTTCAACCAGTGATTAGGGAGTGGTGATTGTGAGCGGGCGTGTTCCAACAATGACTTGATGATAAATATGATAACGAATGGCAAGTAATGTTCACACAATTCTTTCATGATTTTAAGCACAGTAGTAACACAGTAGTGGCATAGCCGTAGAGTGTCAGACTCAGAATCCGAGGGTCGTGAGTTCGAACCGACCCTGAGCTTGCCTGCCACGAGGTACTGTGCTCTGTCTTCTGCTCTCGTGAGGTGGGAAACTATGTTTCGAGAGAGAGAGGAGACTGTAAGCATGAATAAGTATCCCCGTTTCTAGTAGTGCCTTGGGCTTGAATAGGGTAGAATAATTTTAAAAGACAACAAAATAGAACAGAAACGTATAATCACAGAAAACGTTTTCTGTAGAATAGATTTGTTTCTGCTTCGTATAAATCATTACAGAATCCTTGAGGGTTGCAAACGGTGCAGCGTATCCAAAAGATTTCAAATCCCTTTAATAAAATGGCGAAGAAAAGGGGCACAAATGAGGGTTTTGATGTACCGATATCCATACATTTCATTGTTCGTCACCCCCATGAAAATTGTATACTTTCTCTTAGTTGAGGTCAAATAGGTTGGCTAAGGTTATAATGATGCAAGGGCTCTTTTGCCGAAAATACTCCAGCTGCTTGAAGATCGTTGATTACCACTTCCTCATCACCTCTCCAGTGCCCCATTACCCCTCCTTATGCTTTCATTCGGCCACAACTAATGCCAGTCACACTGGCATAATATTAACACTGTCTCGTGGTCTTCTTTTCCACTCCATCATCCAGCCTCTTTCTTTTATATATATAAGTCGTGACATTGTTTTAAAGATCCAGATATTTTCAATTATGAGCCATAGCTATCAGGAGCTAATCAAGGGAGGTAGCGGGTGGCATTGTTTTCCTGACCTTGGCAATGTACGCTCGTGTATACATGTTTTCCTGACCTTAGGAATGTACGCTCGTGTATACATGTTTTCCTGACCTTGGGAATTTACGCTCGTGTATACATGTTTTCCAGACCCTGGCAATGTATGCTCGTGTATACATGTTTTCCTGACTTGCCAATGTATGCTTGTGTATACATGTTTTCCAGACCCTGGCAATGTACGCTCGTGTTTACATGTTTTCCTGACCTTGGCAATGTACGCTCGTGTTTACATGTTTTCCTGACCTTGGCAATGTATGCTCGTGTATACATGTTTTCCTGACCTTGGCAATGTACGCTCGTGTTTACATGTTTTCCTGACCTTGGCAATGTACACTCGTGTATACCTGTTTTCCTGACCTTGGCAATGTGCGCTTGTGTATACCTGTTTTCCTGACCTTGTCAGTTTATGCTTGTTCATACAAGTTTCCCTGACTTTGGCAATGTACCCTCGTGGATCTAAAGATAACATAAGGGACTCTTGTTTCTTGTAGGTGATATCGAAAGACGAGGCCCTTATGCTGGTCCAAGCGAAGAGTCCCAACTAATGCAATCAGGTAGGATCCACGTGAAATGCATCTTCTATCTCTTTATGAATTAATTGATGTCGACATCCTTTCATACATACTTTTCAGTTTATATCAGTTGAAGTCTTCATGAGATGCACTCTCTTGTTTGAAGCATGCCTCTTGTAGTCCGCAGAGTAGGTACATTTCTTTGATATTTGCAATATCCATATTCGTCCATCATTTCTACTTTTCTTTTAGTTTCTGAAGAGGGACCGCCAAGATTAGTCCACAATGGAGGACTTCCAGGTACATCAGGTATGACAAACCACGATTATTAAACCTCCCCCCCTGTTGTGTTACGGTGCGGAGCCAACCTCCACAGAATGGATACTTGATGGTTGGTCTCGTAGTTCATGGTAAAACGACCTCTAATACCCCTCAATTTCGTCAAGGATTTGCGAAGCTGTATTAAGAATGCTGTTTTCATGATTTTATGGTCCTTGTCTTCAGCTTCGCTTATGGAGGAGGATAGGAGTTATGTTTTTGTGGTTTTGAACTGTTTGTCACTATTCCTCTCCAAGCATTGACGAAATATCTAATCCCCCTTCTCAAAAAAACCTAATTTTTCCTAGAATTAGGTACTACTTGTAATGAAAATAGGCAAAATATCGATGTCATAAAATACTTGACACTCCAGTTAACATTTATGTTACGAAATATTATAGTATTCCTTCCCGTTCGCAACAACGTATCAAACGTGCTACTAGCTTTTATTCCGCAAACAACATAGCGATAGCAGTATAACCAGTGGCGGCTTGGTGGGCAGTTGGGACCTGAGCTAAACAAACTTTATAGGGCCACATGACGTTCTGTGTCGCAAGGTGTTTTAGGCGTAATCTTGCTACGAAAGGTGTGATGGGTATTGTTTCCAATATCCACTTACTTCCACCAGATGACTATAGACAGATATATGCGTCCATTTTCTTAGCACCAAAGGGTGGTTATGCCCCCTAGATGGCCCCTTCGTCCACCCAAACAACCACCGTTGAGTATAATCACAGAGGTACTTACAATTGCGGTTGGGTGCTTGATTTTTCAAATTGCCGACACCGTGTGTAATTTTTAATAGACATTTTAAGGATATCTTTTCGTCTCTTTTCTCCTTTTAACCTTTTAATTTTCGTATATTGTGAATATTACTTAAAGGTTTTTATTTTTAGATAAACAGGGTCCTTAATTATAACAGCGCTCGTTTGTGCTGAAAAGGTTTTACCCTGTAAAAATATGCCTGATATTATTACCAATTTTTAATTGACATCTTTTTAGTCTCTTTTACCCTTTTAACCTTTTAATTTTCGTATATTGTGAATATTACTTAAAGGTTTTTATTTTTAGGTAAACAGGGTCCTTAATTATAACAGCGCTCATTTGTGCTGAAAAAGTTTTACCCTGTAAAAATATGCCTGATATTATTACCAATTCCCACTTTCGATGTCATCTCCCTTCTCCCATCTCCCATCTGCCTTCGGATACCTCGAGTAGCGTGGCACATGATCCCCTGATAAGATCCACTCATTAATACCGTATATTTTCTATTCACTTTGCAGGCACTTGTATAAATTGGGTTTTAAATGAAGCGCTTATTAAGTTTAAAACCCCTTTAACCTACCTCCTCTGCCGTACTTTGCTGCTGTAGAAATCGCTGTCCAATTTTTTTAAGTTAAAAATCTGTACAACTCATTAAATAGTGATTGATCGTTTGTTTAACTGATAAGCGTTCCCTTTCGTTGAGCTTTCAATTGCCTAGGCAACCCTGGTATCTTCAGGGGCGCTTGTCGTAAACGTTTTAAAGAAAGGGCGCTTATTGTAAATGTTATTAAGAAAGGGGCGCTTATTATATATGTTATTAAGAAAGGGGCGCTCTTTGTAAATGTTATTAAGAAAGGGGCGCTTATTATATATGTTATTAAGAAAGGGCGCTTATTGTAAATGTTATTAAGAAAGGGGCGCTTATTGTAAATGTTATTAAGAAAGGGCGCTTATTGTATATGTCATTAAGAAAGGGCGCTTATTGTAAATGTTATTAAGAAAGGGGCGCTTTTTGTAAATGTTGTTAAGAAAGGGGCGCTTATTGTATATGTTGTTAAGAAAGGGGTGCTTATTGTATTTGAGCGGTCACTTCCACCATTACAGTGCGCATTTAGTATAAGTATACTGCATTCTCTAAACGTACATTATTAAGCAGTTCAGGCAGAGATAGTTTAGATTTGACAATTGTACAAGAAATAGTAACTGGAAGTACTAACAAACACGGTGCTCTAGTTCAATTTTTGGAAATTAAACTATCAAGTCTTAATTATAAACTACCCTCCCCATTCGCCCCCAATTTGCTTCTATTATTCAGTAAGTATGGCAATAACCTTCGTTGATGTTTGTACCTGTGTTGTAATTAGTAGTTAGTATTTTAAAGAAAGATACCCTCGATAGTATTAATCCAACCTATACTTGAAATGACGTTATTTAAAGTTGCCCAATTATGATCGTACCCTAACTGTAATATATCAGACAGGCTAGTCGGTCTGTGTTTGGAAAAGAGATTCCGAGAATAAAGTCCTTTGTCTACTAAAATCAGATACAAAACTAAGCCCCAAGGTAGACACGACTGCCCTGTGGAGTATCTCCCTTATACCACTTGAAAACCCCAAAGCAACAAATTTGCAGCGCCTGTTGAAACGTAATATTTAAGATTTGCCCATCGTCACAGAGTTCGCTTGAGATTATACTGGGTTTCCACTGCACTAGAGATAGCAGCTGGAAAATTTGTTCGACGCATTTGGACAAGTTTAGGAAGTCTGTTGTGTAGCTTCCCAATGGGGTTTTTGCCGCGAGTAGTTCTGAACTTTTACTGATCGATGTCTTAGTTTCTACTCGCACCTTGTTCTCAGTTGACCTGGTGTCCTGTTTCAGGACTGTTGAGTTTACGTTTTATCAATGAAAAAGGGTACAGTAGTATCAATGGATTAGTTAATATGCAATTTGCTGGATTTTACTATGTTGTGGTTGAGTGACAGCCTTGACGTATTTCTTCGTGATACCCAGATAGGCCATGGTGCCCGGAGTGGGGATGCGGGTCCTTCTTTGCAAAGAACAGCGCTTCTGCAATAAAACTTAGTCTTGCAGTGCTGAGGGTTTTACAAATGCACTTCTTTATGATATATGACGCTATTTTCGTATTTTTTGTAGCTGAAGACAAAAAGCTACCAGAGAACAATCATCAAGAGATCGCGCAATGTGAAGGTAAA